>CAJDSM010002025.1:0-14950 GCA_903981925.1 Ostrea lurida
GAAGGGGACATACTTTTGCGCCCCCCCCCCCTCTCACACCCAGGATTATTATTACATTGTATATGATCATTTTCACACAGCGTTTAACATTGTGCACTACTTTTACCCAATTCCTTTCACCCATCTAAAACGAAAGTAGGTATGTCAGCTACCTGTCAGTTTTTCTTGGTAAATCGACGCATCTGCGAAGATCTCACGTTCTGGACACCAAAGTAAGAAACTTTTCAATTCTTATACTTTTAACTTAGTCCTGGCCATTGAACATCGTCCGGTTGACTGAAATTTATCAATCACGGCGGCGGTTTTTTAAAAGCATCGCTGGATCGTACGTACTGTTGATGTTTTTCCCTGCGATAGTCCTAGATGTATAAATCTGAGAGTAATTAAAACCTCCGTTGTTTCTATATAAACAACCCAAATTTCTGAATATGACAAAATTTAATGACACAGCAGAATATTTTTTAAATAACAACAGGATATCGAATTTCGTTGAAGTTCAGCTCAGCTGATGTCAGAATGGACAGAGGTATTTTGTACGTAGAATCGAAAATAGAAATTGTGGAGTAATTTAACTATATATAGAATGTTTACCAGTACAGCTACAGTCTCCCCCTTTTTATCATTATATGTGTGACGTTAAGAGTCCCCCGTGCCTCCTCCAGATATTAGAAACAATGCATTTCCGCAAAATGTTCCAATTACACTTAAAAATACTTAATCCAGTATTTTGGAAATGCTGTCTGCCTTATCAAGTTTCATATCCCACAATGACAATTAATGTTTTTCCACTTCTCCCCTTTCCATTCTTTTGTTGGGGTCAGAAATAGGTCCAGACAAATTTATGCCAAATTTCTCAAGGAGTCTACTAGACATTTACAATTGTTTATAGCCCTACACTGCAGCAATAAAATGTGTTGTCAAAAAATAGCATTTATGTCCAGTTCTACCATTGCATTGTATACATAGAGTACTCTCTCTCTCTCTCTCTCTCTCTCTCTCTCTCTCTCTCTCTCTCTCTCTCTCTCTCTCTCTCAAAAGTATAGCATATTACCCCATATTCTACCATGGCATTAATATATATTTGTTCTCTCTCTCTCTCTCTCTCTCTCTCTCTCTCTCTCTCTCTCTCTCTCTCTCTCTCTCTCTCTCTCTCTCTCTCTCTCTCTCTCTCTCTCTCTCTCTCTCTCTCTCTCTCTCTCTCTCTCTCTCTCTCTCTCTCTCTCTCTCTCTCTCTCTCTCTCTCTCTCGTCCCGATCGATCGATCTATTGATTGATATAAGAACAGTTTATATTGTAGATAAAACACACGGCGATTGGGTGGTTTAGCGCTGCCTATTCTTCCACTCGTTAGCAGCATGTATATCAGGCTTACCGTGACTGACCCTGTCACAAAACAAGAAGAAGATGGCTGCATCTTCATCACCCGCACGCACAATGCGGAGAAAGGGATCACGGAGCAGGAAGTCCAGATCACGGACCCGGGCTGCCTCTGTATCATGAGAATCATGCTCAAGAGTCCGTTTGAAGTCGATAATCAACGCTATCCGAAAGTGGGGAAATTCTTCAAAGACAGTGACCGGAAAATGAAAATAATCGACCGATTACATAAAGTCCTCAAACGACTGTTTTTTAAAATGTGTATACAAACCATGATGATCGTCAAAATGAACGAATTCACGATGGTCAAACTGTATGAGGAAGTCTGCTTCAATGATATCCGAGTGTTTGCCTTGCTGATTTTGAGAATGTCCACATGGCGGGAAATTGTTGTTGATATCAACGGAACCAAGACAACAAATCTGCGCGAACTTCTACAGATCTACGCATGCCCAGAGGAGAATTCAGCCAATATTTGTGATGAGACCCTCTTGATGCAGATGTCCCTATGCAATTACCTCCAAGACCGGTGTGGGGACAAATCGGACATTGGTCAACAGGCTGACAAACTAATTGAACTCTTCAAAGATACCCTCACCAACAATGGCCACCAGCGGCGAAGGATGGAGCTGATGTATGGACGGCAGCATGAATACACAATCGTCTTCTGCTCATGATGATACAGCAGACGACAGAAAACTAATATTCAGTATTCTAAAGAATTAATTGGCAATACCACAGAATATAATTGTATTTGTAGTTAAATTTACTAAAATGATCATAGTTTATATTAGAGGCCTTTGAGGGAAAATTGGATAAATCTTACTGNGGCAATACCACAGAATATAATTGTATTTGTATTTAAATTTACTAAAATGATCGTAGTTTATATTAGAGGCCTTTGGGGGAAAATTGGATAAATCTTACTCTATTTCATACCCCCTCCCCGAGAGTTGTATTCCTGTAGCAAGTTTTGTATGCTTTGCGTTGATCTGTTCAGACAACCCGATTGGTAGTTGGTCACTATAGCAGGGTGGCGATGGGAAAGACAAATGTTTGACAAGAAAAACTAGTACTAGTATTCATAAAAAAGAAATGGAAAAAAAATCACTTTCTGAGATTACATGTAGCTGCTTCATTTGTAGAGATAGCTCTAGTACAATTTGTGTTCGTGTCTATTATGAAACCCGAGCAATATGTCNTAGTATTCATAAAAAAGAAATGGAAAAAAAAAATCACTTTCTGAGATTAGCTGCTTCATTTGTAGAGATAGTGCTAGTACAATTTGTGTTTGTGTCTACTATGAAACCCGAGCAATACGTTGACAGTTTGACATGAGATTTACGAAGTTATATTATAATTACATGTAATTTTAAAACTTTAACTCAAATTTGTAACAGATCTCAGCGTAGATATTTCACTTGCTCGATTGAGTTGGCTCTGTTTGATGACGATGACTTGTGGGACAAGGCACCGAGGATCAAGAAACGTCTTCAGCTTTTAAAGTCAAAATCTAAATATTGCAATGAAATTACTCACTGTGACGTCAATCATTGTCATTCATTATTGTTTAATCAAATTCATATTAAGAAATTCAGTTCAAAAGTGATGAACATTTTACAGGTGATTGAAATTTTGATTTGCGTCTGAGTTTGTTTTATGACCCCGGTGCCAGATGAACAATGTTTAAATGATGTCCTGACCTGGATTTCTCGAAGAAAAAAAATCGATACTTTACTCAAATCTTCACAGGTCAAAAAATAAAGTATGATATTTTTCTTTTTGAGAAACTCAGGTCTGTATGGCTGTCTGTTGGGGAAAATGTGACATTAGTGATTACTCATAAAACCACGTGTTTTTACGTGTACGTCTACTGCATAATAAATATCCAGCAAAACCAGCCTGTGGACATGATCAATGATTTATATTGTGAAATGTCCCAAAGGGAGATTCTCACGAGTTGGATTTGATGCAATGCTTGTGTACTGTCAATGGAATTATGCAAAATAATGTAAAGCTACATTGTAATGTATTTTTTCCCAATAAAAGTGTTTTAAACGCAATCTCCAAAGTCCTGATAAATCTTTCATAACTCTTCTCATTCACAGCTACTGTACAAAGAGTGGTAAACCGGAGGTGGGGGTAGTCATCCAGTGATATCTATATGCATATGAAAAAAATATATTATACAGTGCGATGAATACATTTTACTCATGGACCCCAAATACTAATCTCGGTTGAGATTCAGCTCGGCTTAATATATTGACTGCGCCTCCACTGAATCTCGGAGCAGTCCTTCATAATCCTTGTCTGGGAATAAACACTCGGCTTCGCCGGCTGTATCAAATATGTGCACTTAGGGACACTGCCACTCGCTTCAAATAAGTGATTTCATTTTAAACTAACTTTATCACTATTAATGTTGCATTACTACAGTCTAGATATGAAAATCCCAAACTAAAAACGATCACTATTCCGTTCAAATTCTGACGCCATTGCTGCACAATATTTTACCTCCCAAAATTGAAGAGTTCCCATAGTCTTTATTTACCCGTATGTGTGTAGAATACTATATAACAGTAAGGTAACAAAAACAGACTATAGGAACTCTTCAGTACAAAAGAGTGAAGAAATGCGACGTTGTCATTTTTTTGAACAACAGAAATTTTGTGTTTGGATTATCTTGGGATTTACAAACCTAGAAGGTAAGCATGCAATGCAACATTAATAGTGATAGAGTTAGTTTAACAATGAAATCACTTATTTTGAGGAGGGTGGCAGTGTCACCTAAGTGCACATTACTTGATACAGCCGGCCGAAGCCGAGTGCTTATTCCCAGACAAGATTATGAAGGACTGCTCCCGAAGTTCAGTGGAGCGTCAGTCCAAATCATCTATACCTGTTGTCCTAAACCCCTAACTGGGATGCTCATGGATTTCACGATTATATGAAAACATACACATTCTAACCAAACGTACCTGTCAGCCTTTTTGAATTGTACCACATATATTCTTTAATGGGGTTAACCCACCATGCACTAAGGTCTCAAGAAGGCAGTGATCACGAAATTCACATTATTTGTACCCCTAGACCCAAATATACCGACTACGGATTGCTCCGTATACCTGATCAAGACTATGGGCTCACAGCGGGTGTGACCGGTCAACAAAGGATGCTTACTCCTCTTAAGCACCTGATCCCACCTCTGGTGTGTCCAGGGGTCCGTGTTTACCCAGCTCTTGTTTTTGTATTCTATTTAGGACTCATGAGATTGGTCACTTCGTTATCTTTGCCTTTACATGTATACAGCGAATTTGATGAAACTTGCTGTTCCTGAGAAGTCTAAAATGCTCAGAAGCGAACAACGAACGATGAGGATTGACTCGTGCTCTAACAAAATAGATATTGCAGTGAATTGTCGGTCTTAGAAAACATAACATAATCTGACTCGAAGCACTAGACTACTTGACACAAATCTATGGACAATTAAATTCCTTTTCATTCCTGAATCAACGGACTAGCGATTTTCCGACCAATTGACGATTCACAATCTCTAAGTAGGAACAAAGAAAGACAAATTATTATAAGGTATAATTTTATTAACAACTTTCGGCACAAAAGTTTGATTCCAATCCAGAAAATACAATTATACAAAAATAAAGTGTTAACTTTATCTCTGGAATTAACAAAAAGTAATTTTACCGACCATAGCATAATACAAGAGGCTCGTGGGCCACATTGCCCACCTGAGTCACCTTGTCTCTAGAGTTTACAGGAACCTAGTAATGACTCGACAATAAATTGAGCTTTGTCCTATAGGTGGATCACTACATACGCTGGATATGCATATTAATTTCATGAATTGTATACTATCAAATGTTGGATACTACAACTACTTCAATATAAACTTTGGAGCACTAATATTATACCCCTTGCCTGGGGCTCATGGGGGAACACTGCATGAGTGTGTTTATATGTGACCTATAATTTCTATACTACGGCAGCGACTGAATGACATTGAGACTTAATTTTTTTCCCGTCTACATCTCTGCTAGTGCATGTAAACATTTGTGTTTGTGGCGTGTTCTCTGCAACGTTGTTTTTCTTTTATTTGTCTCCCCCAAGAAACGATATCAAATTGTTCTAAATTTCACATGTTTGAATTGAGATTCAATAGACTTGAAAAAAATTGACGGGTTATATCGTCAAAACGTGGCGCAAATTGTCGACAATTTAAAAATCAGCATCCCCAAGGAAAAACTAGTAACCACACAACGACGAAATCCGTGGTGTGAATCTTGTCTTAAGTAGCAGAAAGCAACATCCCACATCACGACATACACCGAAACATTACAATAAAGCTGCTCCGAAGTGTCATCATAACAGAAAATTTCCCTCGCGAGATTTCTCAAGACTTTATCGCGGACACTGCCTCTCCCTTATTTCAAACGTTGTGCACCTAACGACTATACTCTAAATTGACAAACAGAAAATTACGTATAATGACGTTACCTATAGTAAGAGTTTTGCGAGATTAGTTGTCTTCTTTTATACATCCATTAATACCAAGGAATATAGACGACTGATGTATGTAACAGGTCCAACAGTGGTTCAACAGAAAACATTAAGAACGTAAAACCTATCTAAAATGAGTAGAGCGCTATACGAAAATGTCTGTCTGTGATTCAACATAAAACATGAAAAGCTGTCTGTGATTCAACATAAAACAGAGTAGAGTGTTATACCATATAAAATGTCTGTCTGTGATTCAACATAAAACAGAGAGTGTATACCTATTAAATGTCTGTCTGTGATTCAACATAAAACAGAGTAGAGTGTTATACCTATTGAAATGTCGTCTGTGATTCAACATAAAACAGAGTAGAGTGTTATACCTATTAAAATGTCTGTCTGTGATTCAACATAAAACAGAGTAGAGTGTTGTACCTATTAAAATGTCTGTCTGTGATTCTATAAAACAGAGTAGAGTGTTATACCTATTGAAATGTCTGTCTGTGATTCAACATAAAACAGAGATGAGTTTATACCTATTAAAATGTCTGTCTGTGATTCAACATAAAACAGAGTAGAGGTTGTTTACCTATTAAAATGTCTGTCTGTTATTCAACATAAAACAGAGTAGTGTTATACCTATGAAATGTCTGTCTGTGATTCACACAAAAACAGAGTAGAGTGTATACCTATTAAAATGTCTGTCTGTGATTCAACACAAAACAGAGTAGAGTGTTATACCTATTAAAATGTCTGTCTGTGATTAACATCAAAACAGAGTAGAGTGTTGTACCTATTAAAATGTCTGTCTGTGGATTCAACATAAAACAGAGTAGAGTGTTATACCTATTAAAATGTCTGTCTGTGTTCAACATAAAACAAGAGTAGAGTGTTGTACCTATTAAAATGTCTGTCTGTGATTCAACATAAAACAGAGTAAGAGTGTTATACTATTGAAATGTCTGTCTGTGATTCAACAACAAACGAGTAGAGTGTTTATACCTATTAAAAGTCTGTCTGTGATTCAACACAAAACAGAGTAGAGTGGTATATACCTATTAAATGTCTCTGTGATTCAACACAAAACAGAGGAGAGTGTTGTACCTATTAAAATGTCTGTCTGTGATTCACACAAAACAGAGTAGAGTGTTGTACCTATTAAATGTCTGTCTGTGATTCACATAAAACAGAGTAGAGTGTTATACCTATTAAAATGTCTGTCTGTATTCAACATAAAACAGGTAGAGTGTTATACCTATTAAAATGTCTGTCTGTGATTCAACATAAAACAGAGTAGGTGTTGTACCTATTGAAATGTCTGTCTGTGATTCAACCTAAAACAGAGTAGAGTGTGTACCTATTAAAATGTCTGTCTGTGATTCAACATAAAACAGAGTAGAGTGTTATACCTATTGAAATGCTGTCTGATTCAACATAAAACAGAGTAGGTGTTATACCTATTGAAATGTCTGTCTGTGATTCAACACAAAACAGAGTAGAGTGTTTACCTACTTAAAATGTCTGTCTGTGATTCAACACAAAACAGAGTAGAGTGTTATACCTATTAAATTGTCTGTCTGTGATTCAACACAAAACAGAGTAGAGTTGTACCTATTAAAATGTCTGTCTGTGATTCAACATAAAACAGAGTAGAGTTTATGCCTATTAAAATGTCTGTCTGTGATTCAACATAAAACAGAGTAGAGTGTGTACCTATTAAATGTCTGTCTGTGATTAACATAAAACAGAGTAGAGTGTTATATCTATTAAAATTCTGTCTGTGATTCAACATAAAACAGAGTAGAGTGTTATACCTATGAAATGTCTGTCTGTGATTCAACATAAAACAGTAGAGTGTTGTACTATTAAAATGTCTGTCTGTGATTCAACATAAAACAGAGTAGAGTGTATACCTATTAAAATGTCTGTCTGTGATTAAACATAAAACAGAGTAGAGTGTTATACCTATTGAAATGTCTGTCTGTGATTCAACATAAAAGAAGGAGAGTGTTATACCTATAAAATGTCTGCTGTGATTCACATAAAACAGAGTAGAGTTTTGTACCTATTAAAATGTCTGTCTGTGATTCAACATAAAACAGAGTAGAGTGTTGTATATTAAAATGTCTGTCTGTGATTCAACATAAAACAGAGTAGAGTGGTGTACCTATTAAAATGTCTGTCTGTGATTCAACATAAAACAGAGTAGAGTGTTATACCTATTGAAATGTCTGTCTGTGATTCAACATAAAACAGAGTAGAGTGTTGTACCTATTAAATGTCTGTCTGTGATTCAACATAAAACAGAGTAGAGTGTTGTACCTATTAAAATGTCTGTCTGTGATTCAACATAAAACAGAGTAGAGTGTTGTACCTATTAAAATGTCTGTCTGTGATTCAACATAAAACAGAGTAGAGTGTTATACCTATTAAAAGGTCGGTCTTGATCAACTAAAAAACAGATTAAAGTGTTATACCTGTATGAATTGTCTGAGTGATTTAACATTCAGTGATTTATACCTATAAAAATGTAAGAGCTAAATAAATAAATCTCCTCAAGTTCCGATTAGTCAAAAACTGTAAGACATACTAGTACATGTATATGAAAAAAAATATTCTACTTCATTTCACTTTTAAAAACGTCATCATCTTCCGGTGTTTCTTCCACTTCCGGTAGTTTGTCATCCATAGAGTCAATCACCTCCATTTCCTCTTCGTCCCTGGCCCATTCTTGAATTTCTCCATCAGAGAAGATGAGAAAGAAAATGGCCCCCAGACAATAGATTACAGCGGCAATATAAAACGCTACGAGCCATTCTTTTTGGGTTTTCTGAAGAAATAAAATCCAATTCATTAGATTTAATCAGGTAGGATGATTAGACGCATCGCCTGGCAGTTACAAAAGAAGAGACAAATTGATGCTGCTTTGCTTTGATCAAGATATGACGAGTTAGCAATTCTGAATCATTATACCAAGATGATTCTGGACTAGTAATTTTCAACTCTCCTCAAAAGTAGACGGAAATAGACTCGGCTCTAATTCTAACTTATTGGGCCCGCATCGTGACATTACCATATAACTGTATAGGCGAATAAGTTGCCCTAAGGAGAGTGAATATGTCTATCACTATTAATGACCAGACTGCGAACTAACTCCTGCCAGACACGATTATCACCGATCAAAGTCAAGTCTGAAAAGGAGTTCACATGTCCTTGACCTTTTAATACGATGATGACGTAAGCAAACGATGGACTTTTACAAATTCTTTAGGTTCAGACAGTGGTTTAACACAGCCATCATCTCTGTGACCCCACTTTAACCAAATGACCTGATTTAGGGTCATGTCATGACATACTAAATGGTCATAAACAACTTTATTGTCAAGTTTGAGTTTCTAATTCATCTACATTATAAAACAATGGTGCAGAAACACAGGATATATTACCCAGGTGTCCGTGTTTGCCCAACTCTTGTTTTGTATTCTGTTTTGGATTTACGAAATTGATCACTGTTCGTTATCCTCGCGTTTTTATCTAACAACGAAAGTATTGGTGAGTAACTGTAGAACTTTGGTGACATGACCCTGTCATTTTGAGCGTACTAGAGAGCGGTGTTTGTAGTATCAACCTATATATCACCTCCGACTTCCAACTCAACAACAGAACATCCAATTCCTACAATGCAAGCATTAAAGTTGGCCAATGATGTTGGATCAAAATAAAACATGATTTAGGTATTCGTCATGCATATGTTGGACTCAAAAATATACATGTTTCAGTATGTCGTCACATGCACTATAGTTTAGAGGGTGAATTTATTTTACAACCTTACGTCTTTCCTTCTCACCTTTAGTACAAACAGACAATATGAAGACAAAGATACGAACAGTGATCAATCTCGTAAAATTAAGTTATGTACAGCTCATTCGTTGTGTGGGATAAATGTTGATATGCTCGAGATGATAAGTTGCGTTGATGTTGAGATATGCGGTGTAAAGCGTGATAAATGAAAGTAAAACCTACGTTGACAGTGATGGATGCCACCACATATGGCGCAATGATCCCTGGGATACTTGCTCCAGTGTTGGTAATCCCAAAAATAGTCCCTGCATAATTTGGAGCGATATCGCCATGGTTGACAAAGACGGACGGAAATTGGAAGCCACAGAAGGCCAGAGACAGTGACAAGAGAGCAATGGCGCCTTCCTGTTGGAAGCATGTCATGTAACCCAGACCAATCAGAAAAGCCGCGGGTACAAACTGACCTGCAAAAAGAAACCCTGATCATAATGACGTCACTGATCTTTTGACGGTGTTTTGGTGTCCATCACTCTACAACTTCATTATCCATATTGGCAATGTAAATGTATGCTTGTTACCTATTGCACAAAACAGCTTTCTTGTCCACTTGATGCTCAGTATTTCATTTGAAATAAGTGTGTCTGCAAAAATTCCCGCCAAAATAATAATAAACCAGAATGCCAGGTACGGTATCATAGAGTAAAGACCATTCTGAAAAGAAACGCCAATTTATACATTAGTTCCGTTATTCTTATAAATAAATATACATTTGATGAGTATCTGAGTTCTTGGGTTAATCTCCTTACGGACTTGATGTCGAACTTTAGAACTTCCTTCAAGTACGTCGGCATTTGAGTCAAGAGCATGTAGGCACCATAGTTACCAGCAGCGTTGGCAACGAGAATAGCCCAAACTGGTAGTGACGTCAGAAAGGATTTCCATGGTTTGCTCTGCAAAAATAAGTATGCATGACAAAACGGCATCAAAGATATCTCACTTGAAGGAAAAATAAATTGTGTAAAAAAAAATCAACATTTTGAACCTTTTTTCGCAGATCGGCTTGCTCCGGAAGTCTATCATTCCCAAGTGAGTGTTCGATATATTTCTTTTCAATGTCTGTAATATTTGGCATCTCGCCAGGGCTGTTCCTGGCAAAGAACCCCCAAAGCAGTGTCCAAACGAACGAGCAAGATCCTAAGATGAAATGGTCCTATTAATGGAACACCAGAGAGGTTGTAAAACAGTCCGGTACTTCTATGGGAAATTTTATTCTAACGTAATATGACTACCGCACGTGTTTTTCGAGATAATAAGGTAGACAATCAAATACCCCATGTTGCTGAAATATGGAATAGTGGTGTAGTCAGTGAATGAAGAACTAGATGTATGAAACTCACTTTTCTGTAATTCATCTCTTACCTAAGAAATAGAAGATTGACGGCCAGCCGCCATATTCACAGAGAAGACTGGATATGGGAAAGGCCAGTGCATTTCCGAGCTGAGAGCCTGAAAACAGTAAAATAAATTCTGGTCAAAACAGCCCAAAAGAAAATTCTTTTTCCTTTTAGCAGCCAATGCTAACATCCAGTCTTTGCCTAGTGTTGACACTCACCTCCAAACGCAAAGGCTACAAGTCGACTTCTTTCATGCGGAGGCGACCATTTGGACCAAAATACTTGTGCTCCTGGATACAGTGTCGCCTGCAAAAGATACACGTATGTTTCATTCAGTCCATCGGGGAGAAAATTTACCGCCGAATGCAATAAGTATAGCATTGGTAAACGAAGCACAACGTCCTTACCTCTCCTATTCCTATGAGTGCGCGTGTAGCTATAAGCAAATAAGGACTCCCACGGGCAAGAAATGGAGTCAAGACAGTCAAAATAGAGACAATCAACATTCCTGTAAAAATCATACGGCGAGGACCGAAGCGTTCCGAGAGGACACCCGAGGGAATCTGCATTACCGTATATCCCCAGAAGAAAGCTCCAAGAATACCCCCTTGAAGAGATTTGTCCCACGTAAACTCACCCTCCTGTAAAAGAGTAGCATTAAATGACATGTGACATATACGGAATGTGACAACATTGTCCAAGCAACCATTCATTTTCTTGGATAACTATGGTAAAACTAGTGTCGTCGCGATAAGGATGTACCATTATGTCATGTAGAAACAGTATTTTGAAATATCCATGGGCACGGATTGTGCTTCTTCGTTAGTTTACCTGTTAAATGGTTTTTATATTCTTACGAGGCAGAGTTTATATTTTATTCAAAAGCGTCTACTTGATAAGAAAAAAATCTCTAGCTGTGGCCTTTAATTCGACGTTTGGATATATCGACAAGGTTTTATTTATCGCTTCGATATTCCAGTAAACTCGAAATAAAAGACACTACAGAGTTTCCCACATCTGCTTCGTAATTAGATATTTTATTGAACATTGACATTAACGGCAAACTAACAATTTAACTTTATGAAAAACGGGACGATTTCAGCCTCTCCATCGTCAACATTCCATTATCGCCTGCATATGGTGCTTATTTGATATGCAAGAGCTTGTTCCGTGTTTGGTCAGTTTTTAAATCGAGACAGGCTACTGACAAACAAGTTGATGTTGCAGGGGTTTCATCAGTCGCGTTTAAAGTCGCCATTTCGCAAATTCTGCGGTCGATATATAACGAACTAGTTTGCCACTTCCAGTAATACAAACTGCTTTGGGGTCAAATGCTGCCTGATGTGTTTTCATTACAAATTGTGAAAGCCGGTTTTTCAATACACTATTTGGACTACAGGATGTACTCCGTTTACCCAGCTCTNTGGACTCGCAGCGAGTGTGACCGGTCGACAAGGGATGTTTGCTCCTCCTGGGCACCTGATCCCACCTCTGATGTATATATGTATCCAGGGGTCCATGTTTACCCAGCTCTTAATTTGTGTTCGCTTGGACCTGTGATATTTATCCCTGTTCGTTTTCTTCACCTTTTCATTTAAGTCAATACCAAAAACCTCTCTAGTTCTTAAGATTAAAAACAAACATACCAAGTTCTGAGAATCAGACGGCTCTGGACATGTTTTGGCCACAGTATGTGGACCCCCTGGAACGCTGGACTGATTCAGGAAACCTGTCTCATACCCAGCAGTGGTGTTACCAGTAAGCGTCCCGGAGATAGAGACATTGGTGGTGTTTGAGTGATACTTGACTTCCGGTGACGAGAGCTCCGTCTTGATCATACAGACAATGGCGATGCTGAGGTTCACTCTTTGGGCATACAGAAAGAAGAAACCCACAAAGCAGAGACCGGAAAAACGGACTCGCCAAGACGTCCACCAGGGAACTAAAATTATGACAGAGGCTCAATGATTATATATGATATTATTATCTGTGTACAGTTTATGCGTAAATTTGGAAAATTGGATCTTTAGAGAGTTACTTGCCTTGTTTTTCGTCAACAAAAGACGGAAGATCGTGTTTTTCAAGAAAAGCAGACACTATGGAGTCATGATGAGGGTAACTAAGACTGGAACTGCGCATGCGTCGTAAACTTTTGCGCATAGCATCACCTCCTGGACTTTGACTGAAGCTGGAAGTTTTAAGGCTCCTTTTGCCACGTAAGAAAGGACTCTGTCCAGATTCCTTGCGCCGAGTGTACTTAACACTGGGATGCTCAACGCTTCTGGTGGACTCAGTTCTAGTATTTGTAAAAACCAGGCTTTCTCTGTCGGAGTTGCTGGAGGACATGCGATTGGGCTTGGGGTCGGCTTGATCAGCGTATGGCGGGTGTATCGGGGGAGTCGTGTCTACTGTACTCTCGTCAGGAAAGACGGAGGAAGCCGGACGATCAGAGCTGTCCATTTTGATTTATTATGTCCTGCAAAATATATACACATTAAGTAAACTTCATCAGCAGGCACAAATCAATCGAGGGATTCGAAAATGCACACAGGTTGTCTTGCTGAGTTTGATTTCGTATGCATCGTGTAAGTGATTCTACATAAGGAGACCTAGCAGCGGAGATGTCGGGACCGAGGTGACAAAGGGTTAGGGATAGCTGTAATGACAATATCTATTGCTTTGAAACAATTGTAATACATTTATATCAGTGTTTCATTAATTCGATTTTTCAACAAATAATATAAAAATTGTGTATTTGTTTCACTCACACATTAAATTGGTACCTCCACGCATTATGTTCTCCACGAATTTCCGCACAAACAATACAGTAGTGTTTTAACACCGCGGAAACCACTAAAATCGGAAGTCCGAATGTTTGTATTAAGTTACTGTTTCCAAGGGCACGACGAGGGTAAGTTTTAGCAAACCAGGTTTTTAGTAACACACTCCTAATTTTGAAGTAAAAACATCGAAAACTTTATTAGGATGAATTTTCCACCCACAGTGAAATTAGAAAAAAAAAAAGAAACCCTCAAAAACTTTATTAGGATGAATTTTCCACTCCACAGTGAAATTAGAAAAAAAAGAACCCTCAAAAACTTTATTAGGATGAATTTTCCCCACTCCACAGTGAAATTAGAAAAAAAAAGACCCTCAAAAACTTTTAATTTAGGCATGACCCCTCCCATATAAAACCTTGAAAAAAATTTTGCCGGATTCACTATTGAACAAAGATATATATTTGAAACATAAGAAACGTCTACCTTTCTGTAAAAAAGTACGTTATTGGTGAAAATTAATCACATTTCGTCGTACTAACTTTGACAGTTCATCATCATAAAAAATGATTAAGTAAAGCTTTCCTCTGAGGATTATCGTGAGAAAAGAAATCATTTTGTCTTCGTATGTTTCCTTTCACTTCATTCTGTTAATGTGAAAATCATCGTTCCTGCCAGCATTGATATCGATTTATTTTCTCGGGAGAGCCAATGTCATTCAAGGTGAAACAGGACATTCATTCTAGAAAAGCTGATGCTACAATATTATGATACTATTAATATAGCATATATTTCATCGATAATTTATTTTATTTAAAATATCAAATCAGATTATCTTTTTGAGTCATAAAATTTCATAAACATGTACATGCCTTTTTTTAAAACAATTGTATAATAAGTTATGGTGTAAAACCTGGTTCGGGGAAAAAAAACTTCATAGCAATTAAGTTTTTATAATTTTTTCCCAGTTAATTCATAATAAATAATTCTGCCCAACATAAATTTATCTTACCTCTTTCCAACAAGTGCGTGTTGTGTTTTGTCTCCAGTAGATGATATTTTGTGATTTTTCAGCCACTGATATCCCCC
>CAJDSM010002030.1:8801-22628 GCA_903981925.1 Ostrea lurida
GCAAGTTATCTCACAAGTAAAGTAAGTATAATGCTGATCCATCAAGTTATCTCACAAGTAAAGTAATTATTAAGGCTGATCCAGCAAGTTATCTACAAGTAAAGTAAGTATAAAGCTGATCCAGCAAGTTATCTCACAAGTAAAGTAAGTATAAAGCTGATCCAGCAGTTATCTCACAAGTAAAGTAAGTATAAAGCTGATGCGCAGAAGTTATCTCACAAGTAAAGTGAATAAAAGGCTGATCCATCAAATTATCTCACAAGTAAACTTAGTAAAGTAAGTTTAAGGCCGATCCAGCAAGTTATCTTACTAATAATAATACTAGAAATGTTATTTGTGAGTGTAAGGCTGACTATGGTCTCTGCTGATGTCAATCCACCTGAGATCTAGTATTGCTAAAAGTTTGATTGACAGGCATTCAGGATACAGATACTGAAATAGTGCTTAAAACTACAGAGAATTCTATTGATAGATTTATTTGAACTTTGACCTCTGATTTGTAGGCAAAACAAGTACAAGCAGATGCTTTCTTCTATGTTCATGCTTTGCCGAAGTTTGTCTTCCGTTGGAGGATATTTGTGGAAATGGAGAAAATCAAAAGAGAGAACCAGGAGAAATGTTCGCAGTTCAGGAGGTAGTGTGACAATGAAATGAAGAGAAGAAATATTATACGATCAAAACTGTGTCAAAATATGTGTTTTGGAAGAGCAGTATATGATACATGTACGATGTACAGTGTACTTGATTTCCATTCTTCAAATAAGTGAAATTTGAATGTGGCATGGTATCAATTTATCTGTTTTTCAGAGAGAACTTGCTGGCTCAATTTTTTTATCAGTGGTATAACTCGTATGAAGAACACAGGGACTTTAGGATGAACTGGAGAATGGTACGTACATGGAAAGTCTTCTTATGAGAGAAGGGGTAGGGATTAATATCAAATGTTATTAAAAAAAAAAATTTAAATTATATTTCATATCAAACCGAGGTAAAATTTGTATTCTTTGTGCCTAGATCACTCTGACATTGGTAATGGTAAAGGTTCAGTAGTTTGTACACATGCATGCGAATTCATGTCAGAGTGTTGTGTTTGAAAACATCTTCATATCTTCAAGACTCTAATGAATGATAGCAAACTTTAGAGAAGAGTCCTTTGTGGATTTTGTGTGAAAATTATCAATTATTATTTGGTAAAAGGAGGGAATGGATAAATTTTAGATGGGATAAATTTAAAAAAAGTTTTATATTGATATGTATACATGTACATGTGCACAATGACCTTGACTTTTGATTGTTACCCAGGCTGTTTTACACAATGATGACTGTGTGAGGAGACGGTTTCTGGCCAAGTGGAGGAGCCGGCTACACTCGTGTCAGCGTGATAGCAACAAACAGGTATGTCAGTATCATTAGGTCACTCAGACTGAAATATCCTCATGTTACAAATTATCATTGAGAATTATATACAGCAATTAAGCTGAGAAAGTATATCTACAGCTGATTGAAAACTGATTGTGGCTGTACACACACAATCACACATGCGCACACATGTGCACACGCATGCACACACAATCACACATGTAGGCGCACACATGCATGCGCACACACACGCACACATGCACGCGCATACACATACACACACACATTTGTGTATCAGTGTCTAGAAAATGCTTCTTTTGCAAAAGTTTTGGAGATTTTTTTTGTTCTTGAATTGCGAGATGAACATTGTATTGATAATGGTGATTCTAAATGTCAGACTCAGGCGGAGCATCACTACCACAGGAAGTTGTGTCAGAAGCACCTGCTGGCGTGGGCGAACTACGTCAAGGACCTCAGAAAAATGTATGTGTCTAGATCAAAGATAAAGGACAGGTTGTTTTTAGCCTATATGCAGGCAACTAATAGGTACTTTGATAGACATTTCCAGGTGGATTTGAAATTTTTTAGCTATAATTTTTGTGATACTGAAGTTTTGCAAAGACAACTTTTAATGCATAATGACTAAATGACTATACACTTCAAAATATTCTAAGTTGTTTTTACATGAAGAATTGTGGTAAATTTGTAGGGAAAGTTTGGAAACCAAAGCAGTTACTCATCATTACAAGGCCACACTGAGGAAGGGGCTGCGGACCTGGATAGAGGTGTCAGAATTTATATGATTTAAAATACTTGAAAATATGAATTTATGACAATTTTCAATTCAAAGTAAACATCAGGACAATTCATCCAATTTCTTAATTTCAGTATAAAATAGAGATAAAGCACGAAAAGTCACAGTGGGCTGAAGCATCCAAATTTCATCAAATGAAGTTGTGTAAGACAGTTATCAATGCTTGGAAACAACTCCGTACCCAGGGACAACAGTTCACGTCACTGGCAGAGGAAGGGTACAGGCAGAAGTGTACAGTGTGTAAAAGGTAGGAAAAGATCAAACACACTATAGGATGTAGTCAATAATATTGCATATTTGCGATTTTTACAATCATTTTTGTTGATTCTAAAATTTATGTCACATGATAATAACACTTGCCTTGATGAAAATGTATGGAAGCCTTACTAGATATCGGTATAAACGTCGGATATTTGACATTGAATATAAACACTCAAGACTGATTTATATACAATGTCATGTATATGTACAATGTATTTTACTTTATTTCTGTCGAGCCAGAAACATATAGTAGGGTGTGTTTTGAGTTATTCCCCCCACCCTCCTGCTCCTCCCCCAACCCCCAAATGCACGTCCTGAATTTCCCACGATATTTTCATGCTTTTATTATCAAGAATGTTGGAGTACACTTTATGAGAGTAATACTAGTCTTAAAGGGACTGACTCGATTTTTCTCCAAAATTTTGTTTTTTAATTTTCATTATCAATATATTTTGTCTGAAGTGTTCATATTTGTGGCTATGCAGCATCAAAATGCATTAAATTATAAAATAAGCAATTCATATTTTGTTTGTAAATATAAACACTGGTTGTAAAAGCTACATGTGGGGTGGCGGTCCGTGTTTGGAAATCGGGCGATGACTTTGCAAATTATAATTTCCTGGACTAAGTCGTGAATACATGTGAAAATTTTCATATTTACTCTACTTGTTGGTATTTTTTTTGCTGCGGAACCGCCATGCAATGTTGTGCATTACCGCCACCCCAAATGTAGCGTAGCATCCAGTGATAAAAAGACTCGAGTCGGTAGGTTGTATCCAGTGATAAAAAGACTCGAGTCTTTGTTTACATAACAAAGAGTTATGGCTAAAATATCTCTCTAATCCTTGCATTCAAAAGGTCCAAAATTTTAATGTAGTAATGAATTATGTCTTCAATGTTTAACATCAAAAGTGATAAATCTTTTGATCATAAATCGTTAGTCAGTCCCTTTAAACAGACATATATACAGTATGACATTGTAGAGTTCAGAATCATCTAATCCTAGCATAGTGTAGCATAAGATTTGAACTCTATTAGAAATCCTGAAAGTGAATAATTGTTGTAAAATTTTGAAATAATTTGATTTTGTTTGCAGCAGTTATTATTGCTGTGATATTTACCCAATAACTTGATTCATTGACATTACAGATGGGCGTTCCTCAGATGGAGGAACAATGTGCTGGACAATTTAAAAGACAGACAGGAAGATCAAGCTGCCATTGTCCACTACAATCGTCAACTTCTGCACAAGGTGAAGCCTTACAAAGTTTCTTACTTACACCTGGTTCTCAGGATTTACAATATGAAATTCCAAGGCTCTATTTGGAGGATTTTATTATTTTTCTGTGAATTAGTTTTATTTTAGTTGGTACATAGTAGGGTGTCTATAGTCTCCGTTCCACTGACTAGACATTTGTTTACAGTGGGAAGTTTTCAGTTTAAGCTGTGTAATGCCTTAGTCTTTTTGACTACAAAGTATAGGTCTGATTAAAATTTTAGATTCATTGATACAGCAATGTTTCCTCTAGTGTGATATACATGTAGATGTGATTGGATTTTACAGGTTGTGATGACTTGGCACCGGTACGCTGCCATTCACGCCTACAAGAAATCAGAAACCAGGCAGTGGGTGGAGTCCACAAAACAGGCGCTGGAAAGAAGTGGGTACCAGTACAGTAAACTGGTTCACAGCAAACTCTTGTCGCTGTAACTATACTGTGACAAGTGTTAAAATTACAGCTGGTGTTTAAAATACAGTCAAAAACTGCCTAAGCGACCGCACTGTATTAAGCGACTCACTGTCACATGTGACCCTAAAAAATTCCTCCCAAAGCGTTACCCTTATATTTTTACCTGTATTAAACGACCACCTGTCTGACGCGACCAACGACCATGATTTTTGCAACCATTTCGTGTATTTTCATTGATATTCTACCTTTATTCAGCGACCGTATATTTTCCGATTACAACGCAATCTCTACTTTCCATTTCGATCGAGCGTGTCTAATCTGAGAGTTATTGCCCCTTACACTTTCGTTTTGAACGCGCAGGCAATTAGTTTGGTGGTGATTTTGATTTGTTGGCATCCTAAACTTAGGACTTTACCCAAAGTATCAATTAATGAACATCTAGTCAGCGTGCAGGGTCGTGTGCAGTCATCCGATAAACCCCGAGTTGTTGTTTATTTAACAAAATCATGGACCATGTAATGAACAACCGGCTTTGTTATACCCCCCGCAAACGAAGTTTGGGGTATAATAGGTTTCACCCTGTCTGTCCGTCCGTCTGTCTGTCCGAAATATGTTGTTGTCCCGCAACTCCTCCTAAACGACTTGCAGGATTTTTATGAAACTTTGTGGAGTGTTAGAATATATAATGGAGATGTGGCATATTGTCAGGAATTTATTTTGGACAATTTTGTACAAGATTGAACGTTGGAACTTGGGCATTTTTCACCAACAAATACCTATGCATCAGTGCGTTGTCCGCAACTCCTCCTAAACGACTTGCAGGATTTTTATGAAACTTTGTGGAAGTGTTAGAATTATATAATGGATGATGTGCATATTGTCAGAGAATTTTATTTTGGACAATTTTGTACAAGATATGAACGTTTGGACTTAGGCATTTTTCACCAATATACCTATGCATCAGTGCGTTGTCCGCAACTTCCTCCTAAACGACTTGCAGGATTTTTTTGAAACTTTGTCGGAGTGTTAGATCACATTAATGGAGATGTGCATATTTGTCAGGAATTTGTTTTTGGACAATTTTTGTACAAGATATGAACGTTTGGACTTAGGCATTTTTCACCAATGTATGCATTAGTGCATCATCCACAACTCCTCCTAAAGAATTATATGCTATATTACCCATTGATTAGAACCAACTTCTGTTAATCTGGGAGAAAAATCTGTTGTGTTCATTATGTAGTGTGCCCCGCAGGGGTATTAGTCCACGATAGGACAGTTCTAGTTATTCAGGTGTGAATTTCGACTGACTTGGAGAATTGTAGATGTGAAAATCTACCACCTGGTGACCCATTATATTCCCTACATTTGAAAATTAACCTGATTGTGACGCAAATAGATAAAGACTGTGTATGGACTTATAAACTTAGAAAACTGGAATTATTTGCTACCTTTCCTGAACGAGATGTCGTAAGTTTCAAGAATAATTTAAAAAGTGTAGACATGACCGTACTAGCAGTTCACTTCAACATATTACGAGTTGATGACACATCCAAGCTAAGAAAAGCCGCCTGCATTAGTTCAAAACTGTGTACAAAGAATATTGTGGTTTATTAATGCCTTTCAATGATTTTTAATAAATTTCCAGCATTGTATAAAAGGAGAAGCAACACTTCATTACTTTTTTTCTATCTTGAGAGGTACTTAAATAAAATTACAAGTATATACACGATACATTTTCTTTACAATAGAATGTTTTAATGTTTGCATGCATTCATAAATAAGAGGTTTAAAAAATATATATTTTTTTTTTATCAATTATGAAACAACATATATATTTTAGATTTCTAAACATTATTAATTTTGTCTTACTGTTACACCATACTTGATAATCCAAATACATGATCATTTTCCCATTGAGGACCATTCGTGTATTATACCATTTGCTAAAAGCTTTCACTCCAAAAATAGGCGACCTGTATTAAGAGACCACCTGTCATATGTGACGCTTTTTTTCAAGTCTCCAATGGAAGGCCTCTTAATACAGGTTTGACTGTAATGCATTAATTCTTTCTATGCATGTTTTATTCAAGGAGGAAGTATTAATTTTGATTTGTTTGAACAAAGTACATGGACAGATAAATGCATTAGAGTTTACATTATACTGTCGGAGTTTGAATGAACAAATTTTCATTTTCTTATCCAACATTTGAAGTACTCTTATTTCCCAGTTGCTACATTTGATTCGTTGTCTGATCCCGCCGGTGACACCATTTAAGGCAGTTGTATTTGAATTCCCTGCTGCCACCTTTTGATGCATTGTTGATTTATTTAGAGTTAAGCTAAATACAAATGCATTCATACAGTCCTGTAAAATTGATTTCTTATACATGTACTTTTAGATCAAATTGAACTTTATGTACACGAATGAATGCATTGTTATTAGGTAAATGTAACATACAATAAATACAAATGCACGTTTACAGTACATACTGTATGCACATTTACTATCCTAATGGTAATAGAGGATAGCAGAAGAAATGTCTCAGGTAATGATGAGTGCACCACATGGTGGCATTGGTGAAGACCTGTCTAAAGGCTATTCTTTTCTTTCAGATAAGTTGCAGCGATATTTTTGGCAATGGCAGCAGGCAGGAGATGACAGAATCTTACTGAGGTTCAAGTACGAACAAGCAGTCCACCATTGCAACACTCGGATCCAGCAGAGGGCGCTGTGCCAATGGCAGGCCTTTACAGCTACAGCTGTCAAGAAAAACGTATGGAAATAATGACTTGTATTAATTTTGTAACAAGGCATGATAATGAATTAACATAGCTTTGTTGTGCTGAACTAATACATTAGGTGTAATATTTTCTTTCGGGATATTTTCTTTAGAGAAGTGGACGGGCTTCCCTACCAGACCTGACAATTTCTCTAATGAGACCAGTTACCGTCAATATTTATTTATAAATTGCAAATCTGCAAGCCAACGCATAGGGAATATCAGATCATGGAACATGTGCCAATGATTCAACATCTGTTCATAAGTCCTAGATTACAAAATGAGACCTGATATCTTACACTCTTGATCTGAAGCATGTTTTGGAACTGCACATGTATACAAGGCAGGCGTAAATGTCACTGTGCATGACTATGGGTGCGAGATTTCCAGCAAGCACATACTTGTGGTTGTAAATAAACATACTTGGGCAATAGTGGGCAGCCAGAAAAGTTACTGATGTTTAGCTTGTGTTATTGTTTTACAAAGTTTGGATTGTTTTGCTGTCCCTCCCAGAATATTTTATAATTCATATCAAATCATCACCCAGGTGTGTATGAAGTCCACAAATTTCGTTCTTATGTTTGTAATTGTACTATGTGGAAGCAGGTAGAGGAGGATTGTTAATGCAATGCTTGCTGTGACTCTGTTTTTTAAGGTCATTATCTGAAGACCCCATGATTTTCATTTGTAAAATGCGAGTGTTTACGAAAGAAACACACACTACCTAATGTTTTTTACGTCTTAGGTTTACACGAGTGGGGGTTTTGAACCAATGACTTCATGGTCATGAAACAACTGCTTTAAACACTGAGGCCAACATGACCATCTGTTGTAAATATTAATTGTAAAGAGCGTAATGGAATTTTGAAAGTTATATAAGAAGTAATCCTTTTTAGATAGTTAGAGTAATTTAGAAAATTACAGTGGAGAAAATGATCGTGAGCATCGCTTATTCTAAGCCCATGCGATGTGACAGGCAGTGTCGAATGGTTAACAAGATCAGATTAACTATCTGACAATTTTTTGCTCAGATGGGAAAGTCAGGTGAGAAGGTACCCAGATTTAAAATCAAAGAAGACGAGAAACAGACATACGCTGCGATTCGGTGGCACTGGAGTCTTCGTCCTGTAGCAAAAAGGTGCTGTATACTAACGAAGTTGTATATTAAACATTCTGGGTCGGGGGTGAATGACAGGGGTTATGATAAATGACTCTTAGTTTGCTCACCCCCCCTTCGTTGCGATTAGATGATAGGGAGATGTTGATAAATAATGGTGTTATCTGTCATTGTATAGAATTGCAATGTACATGCTCATGAAGGTGTACACAATTACATTTACATGTATATCCACTTGCATGGCATAATATAGTACATTATTCATGTAATACATTTCAGATTCTCATCTCCACCTTTTTCCTTTAGAAGTTTTTCTGGGGCACATAGATCATATATGCCGACAAACGTTTCGGGCCCGAGCGACGTCGTAGTGAACAACCAATAGGCAAATTGGTTGGAGTCTAAGTAAGAGCACTTTCTTGAGGGTTAAGCTGTTAAATCTATGCCGTCAAACTTTAAGTTCAAATTTTTCGTGTTTTCAGCTCTTAGTCCGTTAAATATAAAAAAAAGTGTTACCTAAATATTACAATTTGTTAGTTTCTCTAAATGATTTGTAAGTATAATATAAAAAAGGTTATAGAAGCCTTTGTATGGAAAATATGACGGACCTCAGTTTGTCTTCGCTGAATCGGAGCTACGGCAACGCTCGCCAAAATCTCGCAGTCATCCTTATATTTCACCATACAAAGATCTTTAACCTATAAATACTTTCCTTGGAAAGCCTGAATAGTCTGTATAAGGAATATCACACAAAAACAAAGGGTGGTCAGCATGCTTCATGGTCGTATATAATGCAAACCAGAATTCTAGGTGGCCTGAATGAATCGAATTTATGAATACCTTCATAAATTAAGGTTAAAAACACATTTTGCTTACAGCAATACTTGACGTAATTATCACACGACAATAAACATCCGAGTCTGATTATTCGATAGCATAGTGAAGTGTTTTACACGTGCTAAAAAGGTGAGTGTCAAATTGAGTACACCCGAGTTAAGCAGGTTAATGAGTCTCGGGTCCGATCCCGTGGAAGGTGAGATAGGATAGATTATAATTAAGCTACCAGTTCGGTATCAGTTGTGTATGATATATATGCCAACACACCCACAAAAGTATCTGTAGCTCATTACCTTTTCCTTCAGGCAAAGATCGCGGCAGGGACTGCGCTCCAACATACAATGTCCTAAGAAAAAAATTATCTGCTCTACGGTCTAAATTTATTTCTAAATTATAACACCACTAATATGATATATTGATAAATGATATGCATGTTTCGATGGACTTTTCTTCCTAGTACGCGTACGTTGAATATATGCAGAAACCACAGGTCTGCGGTATCGTCACTCATGAACTGATTAAGCATATGTAATTAACAGCGGCGCTTTAACCAATTTCTAAAATACTTATGCATGTATTCGTCCGCGTGAACTTGGCTTTCTGTGTACGTTTTGGAAGGATGTGTGCCTGATGTACATAATTCTTGCCGAGTAATTCACTATCGCTTGACTAAAGCTCCGATGACTCGTACTTGACAGCTATCCGAGAATTAAAATCGACATCTCCGATTTAAAACATGTATTGTTCTAAGACCTGTACACATAAGGGATTCTGGTTGCGTTGGTTTGAATTTAAATGGGCTGACAGGCAAGAGGAGATAAAGCAACGAAGCTGTGGCGCTGGAAAGAGGCTCGGATTCACGGCTTGAAGATTCGTCAGCGATGGCATCATCCCGTGGGTATCATTGATGGGCGTACAGACTTATACGCGGCATGAGGGCCAAAATTGAGCTCAAGCAGTCAATGCCAAGGTCAGAATTTTGCTGAGTTGGGTTCTGCCTTTTGCTCAGTCTTCTTGAAACTTTTGCACGCATTTTCAACCTTCTTCTCTCAGAACCACTGGGCCCATTTCAGACAACTTGTTGAGTTAATGATCTCAAGTCTTTTTTCAATACTAAAGGGTGCCATAGTCCCTGTAAAAGGGGGAATACCAAAAAATGCAAAAATAGGGGAGGGCATTATTTAATAAATTTTCCCCAAGAACTACTGGGTGGCTGGAAAAGCTGAAGATTCTAAATGAAAGCTTTTTTGACATAGTGCAGATTATATTGAATAAAATTTTGGTCCCGGGGCGCAGGGTGGTGAGAGCCACCAATAGAGAGATCAATATTCTTTATATCATGCAGATTCATAAAAGTCATCTCGATAACCACTGGGCCAATTTCACACTTGGTGCAAAATATCCTTGGTAATTTACTTGTCTTCAAATGAGGATCACATTACCTTAAGAAGGGGGAGTCATGAAAAGGCAGAATTTCAGGGTGGCAGCAGTCTAAAAATCTTCTCAAAAACTCTATTTGGCAGAAAATGACTTATCTACAGACAGTTCACTCAGCAGGTACACTTTGGTAAGGAATGGTCACAATATATATCCTTATTATACGAAAGAAGTTTCTTTTTAAAGAATTGCATTGATTATGTGAACGTCCAAACTTCACTAAAACAAGAGGCGCTTTATCGTTTTTTATTTCAGTTTGTTGACGGTAAAAGTCATGTTGATTCTTATAATTCCATTTTTGTAATCCCTGTAATCGAAGCAATTTCAAAATTTAGAGATATTTATTTGTTTTGTGAACACATATGAAATATATAGCAATATTATTTTGGTTTTATATATATGTTACGTTTCTAATTCAGCTTCAATTTTTGTCCAATCAAAACACTTGCTTTTGTAGGATGCCTTTTCCAAAACATCAAGTTGGTTCAGCGTTGTGCTTACATGGGATACGTCACAATGAAAAGAAAAATTCAGAGGGGGATAACTCCAAGCAAACCAAACATAGTCTCGGACAGTTCCAGATCAAAATATATGGATTATGAGCCAAAACAAAACCTCAATCCACAGACTCTGCCACACAACGGAACATCACATGTACAGCATTTCAAGTTATTCCACTTGTTTCTAGTGTCTCCAGCAGAGATCATCCGAGAGAGATCAGGACCTTCTCCTTCTGTCGGTAGTTTTTTGGATTATAATATATTCATATTTTGAGGTGTTTAAATTGACTGTAATATTGGTGAATTTCATTTGTAAACCATCGTGGTAATGAATGAACATAGTTTGTCATAATTGTTAGCATAATGCTTCAATTCATTTCTGTATCACACTGCTTGGCATGTAATGATTCGTGTTTTGAATATTCAGACCTACCCGGAGAAGAAAGCCTCGTCATCCGTCGTTCTTAGAAGAAATCGCTCAAGAGAGCTGGTCTTTTTTTGCTGAGAAAAAGGTATGTTGATGGAGCAGAGGAATGTAAAAATCTTGTATTATGCGAGCACTTGTGTTTGGTGAAATCATTGCCTCTTGATATCAGTTTGCAGAGTGAAAAATTGACAATATACTATATATGCCAGAGAGTCGAAACCCATATTTGAATCCGTAATGAAATTAATATTGTGAAACATTCTTCTTCGCAAACTATGCAAGATTGTCAGCAGACACACCAACTGAAGGACATAGTGAAACGATCTTATTTGATTATAACACCTAGGGTCAGACAAGATATACAACGCTATTCAAAGACACCGTAGTAGAAAAACGAGACTGAAATAGTTAAATGCTGCAAAAGTCAGTAATCATCTGCAGCAGAGGCACAATAAAACTCTGTGTGAAGCATGTTACTAGCACTGGTAATGCTCAAAGGTCAAGAAAGTTCATTTTTCTCCAAATACATGCTCCTAGTCCCCTTGTTATATCATGTAAAAAGGTAATATAATATAGTGAGGAGACTGAATTGCCCTTTCTAGTGACATGAAACTGCTTATACCAGAATCAAAGTAATGACATGATCGCATGCCCTTCAAAAAGTGCTGAATATCAGAAGGTACATTAATCACATACTTGGGACAAGGAAATGATATCAAACCCACTTTCAGTCTGAATGGCAGGTGGATGAGAAGGAGGTATTATCAAAGCAGTGGGACACATGAAATGAACAATAGCTTAGCATCCCCAGATTGAAGTTAATACTCTGTCTGGTGATGGTTGGTTTAATCATGTGACCACAATTTTAAGGTTCTTTGGTGGGCATTTTCTAAGAATCAAGTCATGGGACAGGCTCCCTTAGGGTTTCGATTATATATAAGGGAACATGGATGCAAAAATGTTTTAGGATTTTCCATTTTTAATGTTTACAATGCTCACTTAAGGGTATATTCTATATGGTGAGCAAAATTTGAACGGTCATTTTTAGAGTTACAAGAACTAGTGAGATACAGCACTTACATTCACCACTATGTAAACAGCCGAGTCATGTTTTTTGTTCATCTAGTATATTGAATAAAGCAGTGTAACGTTCCCATTTAAAGCAGATTTTTTCACAATTTACAAGTCATTCTGAAACACGATTAAAATAGCTTCTAGTGTTTCTCACCTCTGCATTTTTGTTTTAGAACATGGTAATTTCTGGTGAAGCATCTTTATGTACATAAGAAACATAGTTCATTGTATGTAGTGGTGCCCCTTGGGGGGTACTATTCCCGATAGGACAGTTCTAGTTGACGCTTGTTTCATTAACCTTGGAAGTTAGCTTACTTTTAAAAAAGCAAGGCCATTTTAACTTTGGCTGCCAAATCAGCGCACCAAGTGTATTTTCACAGAACCAGCGTTGCTGTTTTACTGAAAATGAAGTCATCTCCAGTTTGATCTGAAATATTTTTGTTGCCCATGAAATCATTGGTATAAATACACATTTAAAAAAAAAATTCATTTACATGTATATAACGATTTCAAATATCTTAACATTGTAGTAAAATTTTAAAATTAGTGTTTATTGATAAACAATATCTGTAATAAATGATTGTCATAACATAAAGTTTGGATTAATTCAAATCTTCATTTCAAGAGGTTACATTCTGAGGTAGTCAGTTTTCAGCACGAGTGTTTCCTAGATGTTTGTGTTGTCCCGAGGAAAGTAAGGTCCAGCCTTCCCCATTCCTTCCTCCCCTGGCCTTGCTGTGTGTGTCCCAGAATCGGAAGCTGTGTCTCTGACTGCCCCAGAATCCGAAGCCGTGTGTCAGTCAAACACCATCCAGGTTCCCCTTCTGAATCTACAAGACATGACCAGCAAGCCAAATATACAGGAAAACACTGACATTTCACAGGAAACTATGGAAGTAGCACAGCAGTCTCTTCCCTTTAGAGATATTCAGTCTACAGGGACAAGAGGACCAGGACAGTTTCAGCTTTTGACGCCTGACCACTTTCTCTCTCATCCGGATTATGTGACTTTGACATCTCAGAATGATGTTTCCCCGTTAAGTACCCCAAGGACAGTAGACTCCACAGCGTTAGCTGTTAGATCAATGATACAGACAATAGATAGTACTGCAGGCATTCCAGAGGTTCCCCACAGGGTAAATGATGGACAAAATTTGCCTTTGAGTGAACAGATCATCAGGATAAGAAATCAGTTGAAAGGTTTTGAACAACAGAAAAGAAAGCTTAGGTATAAAAACACTCAAATTTTGCAACATTTTATAGATATAACAAATTGGTTCCTTATATACATTGTACTAGGAAAATTTGGTTCCTTATATACATTGTACTAGGAAAACTCAAGTCATTCAATCCCAGAATTAAGTTAATATGAAATAACAATGCATTCCAAAGTATATTAATGGATTGCTTTTCTTTTGAATACAGGAAGTTACAAAAGCAGCACAAACAACTGGCCTCCTGGATAGCTGATGAGGAAGGAAGTGTATCAGAACTGGAAATGCAGGAAGTGAAGACAGAGGTTCAGGA
>CAJDSM010002034.1:0-10280 GCA_903981925.1 Ostrea lurida
GATAAACCCACAATAATATGTCAGCCCGCGGACTGACAAATAAGAAAGGATAAAGTAAAACATCAGCAACTAGGCTTTGGCTTTATTAGATTGTCCTAATTGCCGACAAGTTGTCCTAGCGAGGGTAAAATCAGAACAACTCGGATATCTCCGTCAAATGCCGAAGATGCCTGATACATAGCTTCATAGGTAGCACTTTGACAAAGCAACCGGTTGCGTCACAGATTTGGACCCATAACATTAAGCGATTAGCTTAGAAAGCAGTTCAGCTAAGATAGGAGCACAATTCATGTCAATACAAAAAGCCGAAGTTAACATCGTATTAAATGTAATCGTAATCCAAACAACATATACAAGATCGAGTGTAGGGCAACACGGACCTCCGACAAAAGTACTAAAATTTATATATGCATTTTTAATGTTTAGAATGCTGAACAAAGTTTATTTCTAATGATCAGGAAAATTTTTAATGTTACGTACAGTGCATATATCTAAGCAAAATACTTTTTGTTATGTAAACAAGGTTCATGCATTGTTTATGTTTACGTAAAGGTTGACTCTCAGAAAATAGCATATTTAAAGACCGGGTCTGGGGTATAAATAGCAGCCAATCAGGAATATGGAGGAAATTTCAATTTTCTTGCCACTCTTCACCTCAGAGGATATATTTTTGAATTTACACTAATATCATCATTTATTATCTTGAGATACTTGTTATGTTAATGAATCTAAGTATTCTGTATTTGAAAATACAAAGAAGATATTTCAAATGTATCTAAAAAGGAAGTATTTATCTATTCAAATTCTGAAGTGACAAAATTTGCCAGTTTTGGTTGACAGCAAAGCTAACAACATGTTCTGTTTACATTTACACCGGAAGCATTAATCTCCATGGACGCATTCTAAATGGTTGCTTAATATAATTACATGTCTAATTCCCTTACCTCAGCAGAAAGTAGGTAAAGCCCATTAATTCCGTTTATTACTTTCAAAGAACACACACTGTCTATAAACATGGTGTGTGTGTGTGTTGTATAAGGTGTGTCGTGTAGTGCGGTCACTGTCGTGTGTGTGTAGTTTGCTGCTGTGTTCGTGTGCTGTGTCTAGTATAGTTGTGTGTTGATGTGTGTGTGTGTGTGGTGGTGTGGGTGTGTGTGTGTGTGTGTGTGTGTGTGTGTGGTGTGTCTCATTTGGCGAAAGCACATGGAAGTCATTGCCAAGGACAAGGAAACTATTCATTGAGTGTATTTTGGTATTCATAAGTGTGCAAAAAACAAAACAGGGCAGCAGTTATCCCTAGGATGTCCGAGATCGGGGGGATTTGCCCACTTCGGAGGAGAGATGAGTGTAGACCCAGCACTCGTGGTACTGGAAGTGGAACCTGTGCAGCATGCAGCCAGAGGAGGAGAAAGTTAGGAGGTCCAGGTTTCCCTAACTAAGACTTTCATTCCTGGACTGGCCTCGTAGTCCTACTGGTCTTTTTCTCTAGAGGAATTTTGTAATCAGTCCAGATTTCAGATTATGCAGCTTTCAGAATGTTTCAGGTGCCGCACATCTTGTCTACTGGGGAGTGGCACAGCAGTTCGTTAATTGCCTCAGATGAGGAAGTGACTTATTCCGGAAACACAGTGTAAATCAGAACTTTTGAATTTTTATGAACTAAAAAATTTTATTAACCAATGTGATAACACCTCTTGCATGGCGCTTACTTACACTCTAAAAACTGTGGCATATTACCCCTTTACATCAACATGGGGAATAAATATATCAATTTAAATGTTAAGGTCGCAGACAATGCTAAAGCAACTTTGTGATCCAGTTGTAAATTATGTGAATATTTTTCAAATTCACCAACTCAAGTAACCTTCTATGGCCTGGACTGTGAACGTATTAGCATTGTGACCTTGACCTCTGATAATTTACCCTTGTTTTCTAGGTCATGACACCACTCTTTTAGCCCTGGGCAACATTCTGTTTAATATTATTCAAAATCCATGCACTCAGCTCAAAGTTCATGACCCGGCAATGTTTAAAACCATTTAGTGTGTAGGACCTTGACCTTTGACCAATTAACCTTGGATTCAAGGTCATTGCACTTTCTAGGTCATCTGGGCAAACAATTTGTGAACTATTGTTCAAATCTACAAAAAAGGTCTGGAGTTTGCAGCCGACAACATATATCTGCCAATGTAAAACTATGTATGTGTATAGATGACCTTGACCTTTGATCGAACAACCTGTTGGGGATCAAGCGTCATGCACACTTCCTTAGGTCCAGGGCAACACTTCTGTGAAATATTGTTTAAATCAACAAAGAGGTGTCGGAGTTATGGCCCGGACAAACTATTTCAGACGGACGCCGGTATGGATGGAAATGCTACACATAATTCGCCCCGTCTGAGACGGCATTTATAAAAAAACTCCATACTGCATTTCTCAGGCTTAGTAAATGTTGTTACAATACATATGAGCTTTAATCATGAAAAACCTCTTTTTAAGACTTCTTTTCACCTCAGATGAGCTAAACATTACTGAATTATCACATGTATGACCTGAAACTGGAACCTTGTTCTAAGTAAACTGGCCTGACAAACTATATATGATCTCCCACTCCCTCTCTTCTGCCATCAGCATCAACACTGAAAAAGCCTCCTGGTCCCTGTTTTCTGGAAATCAAAAATAATGTGGTACCAATGAAATATTTGACAAAATATTCCAATGACAACTCAGATTATTCTCCCATATCATAATTAGAATTTATTGGATAAAGTTATTAATACATGTATAAACAAGAGAGGGCCACGGGCACATTGTCTCACCTGAGCATTTGCTTGTAGAGAAGAGCAGAAATTTTGGGATTTACAATGTTTCCATCATTAATTAGGTACGCTAATACTAATCTTCCGTTATCTTCCAATACCCCCCTATAAAAAACATTCATCAATAAAAAAAAGACAGACAAACATGTATTGTAAACACATTTGTCCATATTTCGCAAAAATTGTATTCGGCTACTAGAAACAAGTTTGCAAAAACAACAGTTCTATCTCAATAGTAAATTTTATTGCCTCCTGTCCACAACTTTTTGGATCACGCCGTACTTCCAAAGGCGTTGATTTTTTCAGTTGTTTTTTTTTATGATCTATCTAAGATTTAGGGAACAATTAGCACTTTTCTGTTAATGCTCTCTCTTTCCACTAGGGCTATTTCTGTTGATTCCCTTAGCCCGACTGTATTACAGTCCCGTTTGCTCTCTTGGCGACGGGAAATAGTTTGTGGCTGATGCTCGGTATGTTCAGTGATGACGAATGTTAAATGTCTCTCTCCCGATTCCGAGTGAACCATTGCTGGAATAAAGGTTCTCTCTCTTAGTAAAGAAATCATAAGAAAGGTATAAGCATCTCCACCACAACACAAGATTTTACATAATAGGCAGTGTGACCTTAACCTTTGATCTTGGACATTGAGGTGCAAAAGGCTTCTCCTCTAGATCTCCATTGACAGTTTGAATAGAAGGTTTATGGTCTCTGGTGATGTCCTTGCTTAAACTATCGTCTTATTCGACACACCAACATACAACATGCATACAACATCGCCAACAGTGATGTATATCCCCTCTGCAACTAGTTGTGAGGGATTAAACCTAATTCTGCTATCTAATTTTAAAAGTTAAATCTGTGTAGCCAAGGGACTTCCCGATTTAAAATGATGAACATACGCAGCCGGGCCAGTTTTGTGTTTGCATGCCCAACACTGTTATCCAGTGTCTTTTCCTGTGTACATTGTTCAAGATGTACACAATGTGGGTTAGAGGCAAGGGTAGTGCTGTTAAAGAGAACGTATCAGATTAGTCATGGGTGGTCGGATTGGATATTGATGTTATTTTACGCAGTGAGATTACGGATTAAACATTCTTTTTGAAGAATTCTAGTGCACGAAGTTGAATGAAAAAGTGCGAAGTACTTTTATGTTGTTTGTGAGTAAGAAGTGTCCGAGGATTATACATCATCGGATATTCTTCAAGAAGAATGTTTAATTCTTATAACTCCAATTGTTCACTGGTATTGAACAGATCTTAAGAAATTTGAATAGTTTCATGCGTTACGTTGTTTTTCGTTCATCGGCGTAGTTTGTTTGCGTCACATTTTTGCGGATTATTGATTGTGTAAACTCTCGTTTGATTTAAGTTTATCCAATTCAAAACACTCGTATTAAAGAACGTGGAATTATATGAAATACAGAAGCATGCTGCCACTATGATAACTAGAAATATGTCCATAGTACACGAATGCTCTCAAGATATTTTCCTACATGTGCCTTAATTGTTCTCGAGTATGAGAGAGATTCACACCTGAACAAACTATAGCCCAGGGAGCTGGCAAAATGGTTATGAGCACATGTGCCAGATGTTAATTAAAAACTACTGATAAGCATATATATGAGAAAACTTGAATCACAATTCTAATTTTTCATATCTCCTACCGCCTCTTGATTCCACTATAATCTGGAAATTACATGTAATGGACCTTGGCTGTCCATACAATTGCACATGCTACATTGCAATGAAGCGAGATAATTATTGGAGTCTTTTGATGAAGTGTCACAACTAGTCTAATGCCTCCACCCCCTTATTATCCACCAAAAACTTTATGGGAAATTATTTGATCCCCGTCTCCCAGAAAACTGGCACACCTACAAACGGCAATAAAGCATTGTACAAGTTTAAAAGTCTATCAATATGCCATATACAGCAGAAGAAGTGTTAAGCTATATTACATCCCCGACATCATGATCAACTACAGATCTGAAGTATAAGATTGGATCCTCCTTTCCCACAAATGTACATATGATATAAATTCCAATGACAATGATGCATTGCCATAAAGGTTTTTTCAATGTGCCAATGTAATAAAAATATCTTTGAAACGGCAAATTTGCAAGTGTGACAGACAGATGGAAGGACCGAAGATGGACATGACAAACAAATGTCCCACTATGATAAAAATTTCATGACCTGTAGTTCCAAGATTGGTTTAAAGATTATTTTTCTATTTATTGGTGCATATTCAGGAGAAGCTGAAACCTGTATGAAATTTAATCCATTGGAATAATAGGTATTGATTAAAGAAAAACTAATTTCTCTAGATATTGAAATCGATGGCCGGCCAGGCTCATAGTTTGAATTACGGCTGTTGATGATCACCATGTTAAATGATTGAAGAATTATACTTTCAAAATTTTTGAGCTACAATGCATTCAAATATATTGTATCTTGCCTGTTTACCATTAGTACCAACCACTAGGGCTAATTAAGCAAAAACAGACAGTGCAAATTACAGTACCTTCAATAATAGCTGATAGTCCATAAGTCTGGTATCCACGCATGAGAAAGCTGCAAGGCATACCACAGGTTTAGACAGGCCTTCAGAGGATCTGCCCAACACCCCTAATTCAATAACTCGCCTTCCATGTCTCCAGTTAGAATTAGTGTATTTTACTGTTTCCATTTGTTCTGTGTAATCAACCTCTTCATGGTCAACATTCCGCATATTGGATAATTTTAATTTATTATTATACTATTAAGCAGATTATACCTTATTTAAAGCATTTTACTGAAAAACAACTACAACCAAGAATGCATAAAATATGATTATGTGCACTTAAATTCATTCATGAGAGCAATTGACTTCCCGCATACTTCAATTGAAGAGAGCAGTTTGAGACGGAGATTGGAGAGAGAGAGAGAGAGATTAGAGAGAGAGAGATTGGAGATGAGAGAGGAGATGAGGTGGAGAGGAGAGCAGAGAGAATATCTGCACTTAGTCAAATACTTTTTTTATTTATACACAAGTCTTTATTCAAGACTCTTGGGTTGGGGGGGGGGGTGTTGGATAATATGATGGCGTGCACATCGGTAATTGAACCCTAAGTAGTTAAATATTGCTGTTTTACGAATTTTGAGTTTTTGCATTCAGCGATAATTTTTCCCTAATGAGGTATGACGCAGTGATTACACGGGTAATATATTTATTTATGTGTGGCCTATCCGATAGCGCATACAGGTGATCTGACGCCTGTTCTGATGAGAAGCTAACCATCGTCTTCTTTGGGCTAAAGAACCTTTGTTCGTAACGTTAGGTCGCTTGAGGACTGGAATCCCGGTATTTTCGCATTTCCGATAGAAAGCAACGTCTCAGACGAAGCATTTGCGCCATTACATGCCCGTTAAAGCAAATAAAGTGTAATTGTTTGCATTTGTTTTTTATGGTGTTTAGTGTTGTGTGTAGTTTATTAATAATTAAGTAATCTATTAGAATTATTTAATTGTAATTTTATCTAAGATTTCTCGGAATTGCACAGACCAGGCGAACGACATTTCTGTTTCAATTTACGTCACTCCGAGTTGGCAATGGCAGTCCCATACACCCTTAATATTGACTTAAGTGACAGACTGACAACTACATTACATGATAAGCGTGAAGACTTTAACTTGGCAATCGCCAACTTTCCCTTTCCATGTAGTAATATACCACTATAACCTGCTTTATGGTGTGTATGTCTCCCAGTTGATTCGATGCACAAGATCATGCCATGCGTAAGAGGACTTTTAAAAGTGAGGCCAGCTACTAAAAAAATAGTTGATGTTGCAGGGTTATAACCAATCTCGTTTAAAGTCATCATTTCGCAAATTCTACGGTCGCTATAATGACCTTGATTGCGATTACAACGTATCACTAAGTCATATGTTGATTTATCTCTTTGTTAGACTGCCATTTTCGTATTAGCTTTGACGACGGGTAATCCCGTTTACTTTGTTTCGACTGAGGGTTCACCGTGAGTGTGACCGGTCAGCAGAGGATGCTTACTACTTCATGGCGCCTGATCCTGTCTTCGCTTTTGTCGAAGGTCCGTGTTGCCCAACACTCGATTTTGTATATGTTTTTTGTCGAAGGTCCGTGACACCCTACACTCGACATTGTATGTATTGTTTTTTGCTTTGGATTATGATGATTGTTTATCGTCAATTTATGTTTACAATTCTATGTCTACGCGTATTCAAATGGTAGGTAGCCGCTATAACATTATGGTACAGATGGGTAGAAGATAATTTTAATCCTCCATAATATTAAATTATAAACGAAAATGAATATAAATAAATGAATGATTAAATAAATAAATTAACAAATACATAAATAAATAAGAAAAAAGGAAATGTTACTGAAACATTAATAAAGTACACACCTGACAGATCCGTGTGGACGGAAGTCAGATTTGAAAAATCATATCTGACAAATCAGATCGTGTAAATAGGGCTCTAGGCATCTGATTCGACATTTGATAAGCAGGAGGTGTTAATGTTGACGTAGGTCCAATTCTTTTTTCCTAATATGTTGAGTCACGAGTAAGAAAATGCACACTCAGCCAAATTGGATTTCTATCTCTGTACATGTGTGTGTATGTGTGTGTGTGTATATATGTGTGGGTCATTCTTTCCCTCCACCGTCTATCAAAAAAACTAGTGTGATGCATCACTCTCATGTCGATCATATTCATTTTTTTTTTTTCAAAAATGTATTCAGACATTTGGGTGAATTTCCAACGGCCCTACACAACAATTTCATTTAAGCCAAGATTTTGAAATTGTTTTAATGTTATTATTTTACCTCTTTTCGAGAATATTTTATTTAGGACAGCAGGAGAAGTGCATGACCTGCAGCTATGCTAAAATGCATATTTATTGTTCCAATATTTATCTGCTGTGGCACGAAACTCCTCAGCATATGTTTGTATCTGAGCTCGTTCATTTGTATGTTTGTTTGTGAGCCTTTTCATCGTTATATATTTGTAAAATTATTACTTGATATGTACGTGATTTTGTTCGTTGGTTTTTTGTAAGTTGGCCTGTTTATAAGTTTGTCAGTTGTTTTGTGAGTTTGTTTATTGGTTTGTGAGCTCGTTAGTTGGTCTGTTTATGAGTTTGTTCGTAGGTTTGTTTTCGAGTTTGTGTGTTGGTTTGTTTGTTTGTGAGTTGGTTTGTTTTTCATTTGGTTTGTGAGTTTGTTGATTGATTGTGGTTTGTTTGTTGGTTTGTTTATGAGTTTGTAAGCTGGTTTGTGAGTTTCTTACTTGATGTGTTTGTAGATTTATTCGTTGGTTGTGTGTGTGTTTGTTTGAGCTAGTTCTTTATGATATTTTTTAGCTCGTTAGTTGGTGTGTTTGTAAGTTCATTGGTTGGTATGTTTATAAAATAGTTCTTAATATACTTCCTTCTTAAAGAGGAATGATTCAAGTACTATTGACTACATGTTGGCATCTACTAACATTATGAGTAGTATTATGTACTATAATGTGCATCCACCAAATACATGTACTATTTCAGAACATTCATTGATGTGTTGGTATAAACTATGATTTGAACATATTGTGTATTTCTGAGCGAAACTCAGATATACTAGTACTTTCGGAAGATGGTCAGAGGCAGGTAAGAAAGTTCCTGTAGTTTCCTTGACGGCTAAAAATTCTAGAATGAATGATATTTCAAAATGGTATGAGCAGATATTTGATTCCAATGAGAGGCTCCACATTGTGATTTTTCTTTGTACGAAGATTCATCAAAATCCATCAAGGGTTTTGGAGGAGTTGCGAAGGCAAAGTATTTTGCATAGAAACTCCTTTAAAAACATCGAACAACACTGCCCTTGCAATATGGACATCTCCACATTGTGATCCTTCTGTGTACCAAGTTTCATAAAAATCCCATTGAGATATTGCCTATTTAACTTGAACAAATTTTCTTCACTATGCTATTACAAAGGCAGCCTCTGACACATCCTTTGGTACTAGCTTAAAAATACGGATATCAATTTAATTGCAGTGGTAATGTTAGAAATTGATTTCAAAATTAAGGATGGTATCCCCCAGGTTTAGTTCTGATCCTTCGACTATTTGACCCCAGTAAATGGCACTCCATTTTTCAGCTTTTAAAATTTTTAATTACATGTTCCAGATTTCCATCCTTTCGGTATGGGCATCACGGAGGAGACATAATTTGTCGAAATGCACATCTGGTGCATCAAAATTGGTACCGTATCAGATTTATGAGGACGTATGAGGACTTTATAAAGCGAGGACAGCTACTAACAAAAAAGTTGATGTTGCAGGGTTATAACGAATCTCGTTTAAAGTCATCATTTCGCAAATTCTACGGTCGCTATAATGACGTTGTTTGCGATTACAAATTATCACTAAGTCATATGTTGACTGATTTGTTTCATACCCTTTGTTAGAATGTCATTCTCGTACTGGATTTGACCACGGGTAGCCCCGTTTACTGTGTTTCGACTACGGGCTCACGGCGGGTGTGACCGGTCAGCAGAGGATGCTTACTCCTCCATGGCACCTGATCGTGCCTTCGCTTTTGTCGGAGGTCCCTGTTGCCCTACACTCGATTTTGCATATATGTTTATTGGGACTATGATTACGATCAACACATTGTTTACTTCGCTATTTGATAACTGTAAGGTTCCCAATACTAAAAGTCTATTGTATATTCACATCCTTCAGATCTCCAAAATTACTCCGAAAAAGTAGAAACAAATAACTGACTCCTTGGATGTCTAGAGAAGTTACCAAATTTGAAAGAGAGGTTAAAACACTTGGTAGGAAAATCAATGAGTGCCATAATGACCCTAATGTTAGGCAAACATTTGTTAGAGCAGAAACTGAACTTAACCTATGAGAAAAAAAGAAGAAAAAAAAACCATATTAAGAAGGAGTGTTATAACAATATTGCAGATAAAACACATAGTTTTGATTCCAAAGACGCACACAGTTTCTGGAAATTTATAGAAAACTAGAACTTATCATTATGAAACATCTTTAAATACTAAGAAAGATAACTCTTCAATTTTACCAAATGTAAATGATATTGAAAGAGCCATTCCTCTTGACTGTTACTAGTACTTCACAATCAGGTGAAGTAAAGAAAGTTATCAACCAACTATAAAAAGCAACAGAGGTATTGGACCAGACCTTATCAGCAATGAATTTATAAAATCTAGCGTAAGCATTCTACTTCAAACTCTCACAAATCTCTTCAATAAAATTGTTACAATTGGAAAGATGTCATAGTCTTGGAAAGTTGGGAACACTTCCCCTTTAGTTATTATCTCTCTCTAGAAAGATACAAATCAGGTAAATACAAAGCCTCTTAAACCGCTATCATCATTTTCTTTCGTTATCTAAACAATATTATTATTATACAACACTTATAAAGCGCC
>CAJDSM010002035.1:634-11391 GCA_903981925.1 Ostrea lurida
ACGTATATTTTTTTTTACAGGTAACTTGATTGAATTTTTAGGTGATTTAAAACAGATTAACTTTGTGAAACAGATACAGATACAGAAACTTTATTTTGCGTCGAATTTATATAAATACAAACATAAGCTCTGAAGAGCTTGTATTTCGACAAACAAAGGTAAAAAACAAACAAAAAGCTGTACAAAGACAAACAGACACAGAAACAGTACAAGGCATAACAATACACAGAAAGCATAAAATAAACAAAACTGCAAACATGCATTAATTAAATAACTAAAAAGATAGGTTAAGAGTGACTAATGGCATCAGGATATGCACGCCTCTCTTTAAAAGTCAGTCAGATGAACTCCGAGTCTGATATCAGTGACATCTACATTCATTGATAAAAATAAATGTCCATTCATTGATAAAATGTATCATAAGAAAAATGATCGGTGGGATTTCCGTGAACTGTGTGTATAATAAGCAGGGTTATATTGGGAATTCGATCGTGATTTTGTCGAGACGCCCAAGAACACCACTAATGTTGATGTGTACTTGATGAGAATTTGTTTGACGAGCGGTTGAATTTTTTTTACCCCCTCCTTTGAAATGCAGTTAAATAGTGTCTGGAATGACGTCATAGTACGGCATCTTATACATAAAATAAGTGTTATAGATCTCTATGATTACAAGTAAGAATAAGTAAAGTGTCCCACTTTCACGACAAATAGTAACCAACTCGACTCGGTTATTCCAGAAATAATTCATGTGGAATGAAAAGTTGAAGACAACGAACAGTGATCAATCTCATAACTCCTATAAAAAATACAAAGCAAGAGTTGGGCAAACACTGACTCCTAGATCAGAGTTGGGATTAGGTGCCTAGGAGGAGTAAACATCCCCTGTGTCCTTAATAGTGGAATGAAGAAACTTTGTGTTTACGTTGTTTTAGATTATATGGAATGATACACTTATATATTCCGGTGCAAAGAGGCCCAGGTTGGGCATAAGGTATCTGAAATATACATTTCTTATCTTTAATCCATTCATTGTAATCACATTTTGATAAAAAGCCCATGTCGTATTATTCAAGTCAAGTGTATTTATACGTTGAGATTAGCATATTTCAAAAGTTTAGAAGATATCAACATTTAGTTTCTTTTAGTAGCAGATTGATTGTAAATATCATATTGAACTTATTGCATGTAGAATAACTGATCAAATATTAAGCTCCATTAGATTAAATGTTTAAATACGCTTACATTGTTTACTATGTTCAACGGTGTAAATCATACTTGACATTCATGGGTAAATTTACAACTTTTATACCATCTATGCATTTCCATCGATTCTTAATTTTTTTCTGAGCAGTTTAATTGTTATATATACAACATGACTTGCTGAAGGTTTTCGTTTTAGTAGGCCTGTCATATTCTCGGTCATATTTCTACAATTGTTGGTCAAAGGTTTAAAAGTAACGAATATAATTTATGTCCATGCAGATGTTTCAAAATGTCATGATAATGAAAGCAAATATGAGTTCAAAATGATTTTTTTTTTTTACTGTGGATTGGACAACAAGACCATACTTCAATTTCGTCTTTGAATGACCGACCTTATTGCTAGGGTGCTAGCATATATACCTTAGTGTTTTTGAATGCAGCTAATGCGCATGCTTGGTAGCCATAGTGCAGCATTCTGGGACTAATATAGAACTATGATTTTTAATTTTCCTAAAAATATTAAATTGAATACATTTTACACAAAAACACGATCGTTGATATGTAAATTATATTTATTCAGGGAGTTCTGTTAAGTAACCTAAAAATAACTTTCGGAGAATGAACTCATTCGGCCAACCTCGGCTGATTCCGGAGTCTACATTACGATGTAATCGGCCGAGGTGTGTCGAGTGATAATGATTCTGCCAATCCATTTCAATAGCATCTTCGCAAGCCAAGTGTCCGATTCGCTTCTCTCAATCTCCCCTTGGCAGATTTGACGCGACTGAATTGCCATCTACACGGACATGCGAGTTAATCGCTCTAGGGGTGATTTTTTTTTTGCATATTGTTTGCGGTGCTTAATTATCTTTATGTTTCAGGCGTAAATCGTATTAAAAACTTGCCTTTCTGATCTTATCGATTTCTACTTTGTCTTAATTGTCATGCTCAATCCTTTTCGGTTTGTTTCAGTTATTTCCAGCACATTCCACAGATATACCAGATATACTGCCCTCTGTCATCATTTGGGTGCCACACGTAATCGATAATCTCTTGTAACTGGTCAAATACTCCGAATATTTACCCCCCAAAATTTTACGTCTTTTGTTTTAATTGGGCAAAATACAGGGGCAAAGTCGACAAGGGCCAGACTTCACTCAAACTGAACAGGTATGAATGACGCAATTTGAATTGGATGTCCTTGGGAATCCAAAGCTAGTCTGGGCGCATGCCTGACCAATTTCCGCTACGCTACTTAGGGTCCAGGTACACTTGGCGCGACAATTGCAATATTGCGCAATCCAACATGGCGGAGAAGGTGAGAAATTGCGGTAAGTCTTTTTTTTGGTTTACTGATTTATTAACATGAGATTCACATTTTCTAATGAACGGTTTTCTTTACGAAAAAATTACGAGGAAAATGAATCTGCTATCCCTGGTTTTCATGAATGCAATACTTTTGACAAAATTTCACTTAGAACATGTAACACGTGGGGTGCAACCTGGAAAGAAAATCGTGGCAGGAGAATGAGTATGTCCGTCCGGCAATTAATTTTTTTTCATGCATGATAGATATTACATTCGCTCATAGCTTCTTAATAATTAATTGAAATGTAAATGACGAACAATTGAATTCAAGTTTTAGTTCGCTCGAATTTCCTCGAACTTTTCCTAGACTTTAAGACGTGTATACTGACCAATACAAAAACACTAATTATTTTCATCTGCTATCAAGGATGTCAGATTGTGTGACAATGTGTAATATCTCTGTATTTTAACTTTGAATTCTAGGATTTAAGTCATGCGAACGTTTTTCCACCTTCCAAGTTCCCATACTTAATGCAATCAATCCATTGGCAATCCCCACAAGACTTAGAAAAAAGAACTAGGGATGTATTACACCAACGGGGAAAACACCTCATAGGGAGGAAAGAAAAAAATGCAATTTTGAAAATGTGTGGTATCAAATTTAATTTTCTTTGGTTTTCTACAGTTTTAGTGGCAACATAGAAAATAATGTAATGTAATATGTTCCTTATTAGACAAGTAATTACCATGTTATAAGATTTTTAGTATAACAAATGACACTATTTTCAGTGGATTCCTCGGCTTTAATGTAAAACGTCAATTAATTACATATTTACATGTAAGTACTGACTGTAACCGTGAGACACATGCTTATTTTGAAATTATTTCAGGATAACCTCAAAGAAGGAGGTGGTCGGAGGAGGAGAAACAACGCCTGAAAATATACACATATGCCACACGCACCTTGTATAGACGGAGTACAATGCCCAACATATACTGGGGAAGATTGGGCGGCTTATTAAGTAAGTGCACTGGTCAGAAGCGCACTGGGACTCGTGGCAGGCGCTACCATTCAAGATCTCGCAATCTGTTTTACTTCAGCATTGTGAACCATTATCAGCTCCCACTACTCAGACACTGATGAAGGAAACTTGTGACTCTTATGCTCAAACAGACGACACCTTTCACTCGACCATTGACCTGGTTCTAAATGTTCTCCAGGAAGGACAAAATTTTATATGAAAAGATTCTATCGAAAAATCAGAACAGACATTATGCAGAGGCAGAAGTTGCTACAAATTTATCTTCTGTTTTTTAAATTTATAGTCGAACTCTGGGAACAATGGCAACATTTATGGGAAGAAGTGATTGGATGAAATGGTAAACAAACTACCATTGTTCTACAGTATTTGAAGACTGTAACTAATGCAAACACCATGTTGAATGAGTTAATGGCTTTCACATGTTCCTAAAATTGACTTATATATGGAATGATTATGCAATCAAGGTCTCAAAGTTGTTTTCAATGGTTCAGCGAATATGAGCATCAGTTTGAAAAGATTGTCATGCCACATGAAAAAGGTATTGGAATGACTGAATTAAAGTTGGAGATTGTTTTGATCTTTAAACGCAACCCTTACTTCGGCAGATACATGTTACACATTTAATGCATCTCAAGTGGAAATATATTTATATATTTCTCAAACAGTACACTATGGCTATGGCCAATCTTGAACATTTTTCTTGGTCCCATTGAATTCGAGATAATGAGGTTCGACTGTATATCAACACATTAGCTCTTTGAACAAGTTCTCAATGTCTTTAAGGAAATGCATACTGTACTGTAACAAATTGATTTTAATAAAAGGTAAATGACATTTAAAAACTACAGAAAAATGCATACAAGTATTTTCTGTTGCTGATTTTTGTGAAGCTTAAAAAATTCTCTGCCATTTAAGGGGTTCAAATATATGGCCATATTTTTCAAGTGATATCTAATTTATCTAAATTTCATTATGTGATGAGATTGATTTTCAGAATGTGAAATTAAGAATCATTCCCTGCCATGTACTATGTAGTGTACATGCATGTTGAATTATTGGCCATATATTAATAATATATATAGATTTTCTATACTTCTTTCTGGATTTATGTATTTTATACATACATGTGTATTTGATGTCTCAAACTCAAATAGTCCTGGATATATCTGAAAATTGGTCATTTGACATTCAAATGATCTGTAGACATAATTTTCTTAGGGTCTGTGACTTTGAGATATTGAAGTTATTTTGCATGATTTTCAGTTCCTTATTTGGGAATTTTATTTTGATATGGTTTTGTGTGTTAAGAACAAGTTTGTGCCTTGTTTACATCTATATTAAAAGAAAATGGGTTTGTAACTCAACATCTGACATTAAAATTTTAGATGACCATTAGAAATAACGGGCATAAACAATGTTCTGATAGCTGAAATTGTACATGTATTTAGTATATGTACATTTTCAACAAGTTAAAGTTTATAGTTTGTGTTTAATTTCAGTTTTCATTTTCCCCAAGTTTGTGTTGCTGTTTACACACCTTTGACTGTTTACACATGGAGTGTTTTTATTACATGAGGTTGAAGACATGGAAAAAAATTTTATCTTGAGGTAACTTATATACATGTAATTTTAAATATATATATTTATCATATACTTGGTAGTGGATCATGCAGAGATATGCCAAGTGGAGCCTCGTATCGGATAAGCAGTCACAAATCACCCGAATATGCTACGCAGGCCGTAGCAACAAATGCATATATATCTAAGACATCATATTAAATGGAAAATTACGTCACAGAAGACAGGCCTATAGAGTTGTAACATAGAAAATACCGTGCTTTACCATGGCTTATTTTAAGCTTGACAGTATATGATAATATAGAATATTACTTACTAAAATCCATATCACAAGGCATATCAGCCCTCGGGGCCCCATATCAACCCTTGGGCCTTCGGCCTTGGGTTGATATGGGGCACTGGGCTGATATGCCATGCGTATGGATTTTAGCATGTAATATTCTCATATACAATATATATATATAATATAAAGATTGATGGTTATTTCATAATATTTGTTTTTAGCTCACCTGAGCTGAAAGCTAGGTGAGCTATTCTGATCGCCTTGTGTCCGTCGTCTGTCTGTTACTTTTCGCATTTTCGACTTCTTACTCAAGAACCGCTGGGCTAAATTCAACCAAACTTGGTACAAATTATTCTTGGTGGAAGGGTGTTCAAGTTTGTTCAAAATGAAGGACCAGGCCCCCATCAAAAGGGGAGATAATCACGAAATGCAAAAATAGGGTGGTGTCATTTAAAATCTTCTTCTCAAGAACCACTGGGCCAGAAAAGCTTCTACTATTTGCTCTTCTTGGTGAAGCAGTGCTCAGGTGAGCAATGTGGCATAGGCCCATGGGCCTCTTGTAATATCATTGTTATACATTTGGTGTTCTTTACATTAAGCTCTTTTAAAGGAAAAGTTAAAATAAGAATATTCTCAAGATCATTTGGGCCAGGAAATTTCAAATGTACATGTCAGCTTCACTGACTCAGTTTAGGCTGAGGTGAAACTCAAGTGAGCTCTCTGATTGTCCGTCTGTAAACTTTTCATATTTTAGATTTTTTCTCCAGAACTGCTGAGCTAATTTTATCGAGACTTAGAACAAATTATCTTTAGGGGAAGGGGATTCACAATTGTTCAAATTTAGGACCAAGTCTTTTTAAAAGGGGAGATAATCTGACACAATTGACAAAAGTGCAAAACTAGGGGGATACATGTATCTTTTTAAAAACTTAGAGATTCGCAGAGCCATGGTTTTCTGTTAAAAGTCATGTGTCCCAGGGTAGGATAGGACCACAGTACAGAATTAAAACATTCATATTAGAAAAATCTTAAAATATGGAGAAATTTTACTTTGTAGGTGTTTGACAGGCTGTCACCACTTGGAGTTACAACAAGTTATAGTACATTAACAAGTCTACTTGAGATAATTGGGAACAATTGTTTGAATTGTATTGTATCAGAAGTAAAAGCCGGACATGTCTATCGCTTGATAGGGGATAATGTTAATTTCCAAGTCTGCAAAAAATTCAAAAGATCAACGGAAAATGACAAACAGTTATTTCACTGGTTTGGATCCCTTGCTATTACACAAGGCAGCAACTTTGAGCATTTACCTGATGCACCACAAGGAAATGCTCGAAATCTGACAAATGATGCTTTCCTTCCAACAGAAAATGACAAAGAGTTGTTAAAGAAATGCTATGTAAATCATCTTTCAAAGATAGCTATCGAGTTCTTTCCAGCTTTCAAGAAGTTGAAGCATAGTGTGAAGAATATCATTGCTCCAGAATATCCAGAAGTTGTAAAGTACAAAAACAAAACTTTAGTCTTACCAGTTTTACCACTGAACGAACAAAGTTACTGTGATGTAGTACAAATACTAGATAGTTATGGAGAAATTGTTGATCAGATCAAAGACATGTCGGGTGTGGAAATTAAGTCTGTTCAAATTGGTGGCGATCAGCTGACCAGAGAAAGGTTCTCTGGGGCAAAAGGTCTCCGGGCTGGCTCCTTACGTCCTAAAGACAGGTTTGAAAATCTTCATCCAATAACATTTGAACTGTTTCATACAGCCATGAATTTCTTAACATTGATGTATAAAGTCTTGATGAATGAAGAAAGCTTGGAAAAGGGAACCTTGAATTCTGTGAAAGTGCGTTTAAAAAGATCATGTGTACATATGGATGTAAAAAATCATTACGATGATGATAAAGACTTCATGGTGAGCTTCGTTCGGGGTTATTTACTGAAAGCCATGTTGGACTATTTTGGTATGAAAGAGATTACTGATGTCCCATCTGAAAATGTCACCTTTGATGCAGACGGAAATGTTGATGTAAATTTTGAAGGTTTTTTAGACAAATATATTTTCCACAACAATTCAGAGAGGAATTGTGCTGGAATTCCTCTTGTAATGCAACAAGTTACTTTACCAAATGGATTGACTTTCCTCATACCTATTTTCAACAACGTTGATGTACAATTACCTACTGATGGGAAATATGATTATGGAATTGTTGTCATTGAATTAGGCTTGTTATTCATAGAGTTCCTTGATGTGTGCAAAACACCAGACAGACTAAGACTGCTTACTGTGCTCAAATCTTCAAGCATTACCACTAAATCACAAGTATGCACTCGAATTTTTGAAGATTCCTGTTGCTTTCAACAATTCACATTTCAGTGATAAGTTTGATTGGCACCCAAGCTGTACACGGATTGTTTGTCAACAACAAGGTATACCTGCAGATCTCCATATGGAGCACAATGTAAAAAAGATCAAAAGTATGCTGAATGAATTAGGATCAAACAAAAGTCAGGATGTTATTGTGAAAAGGTCCAAATCACTGGCTGGTATTGACTCGATTGCACATAACTATGATGAACAAACGAATGTGATTAAGAGGGCACAACATCACAAGTATAAATCTGCGAAAGAAGATGAACTTAAAATTCTTGGTGATTTGTTAGATATTGATATTTTCAATAAAAGGCCTGGACAGAAATTTGAACACTTTGAAAATTTCCGTGCTCCTTTCCTTTCAAGGTTGGACAAACAAAAATTCATAAGTTGGATTGAGCTTCATAAAAACAAATTGGATTTTGATCCTGGAAAATGAAAGAACAATTGAAGCTAAAAATTTTATGAGCCAACTTCACAAGTATATTGTGAAATTGTTAGTATTGTTTGGACTAGGGACTGGGGATCCTGAATTCACCAGAGCTTTTTGAGCATGTCCTGTCTTTATTATATACATTATTACATTTATATCTTCATTATCAAATCATTTTGCTTTGATTTAAGAAACTATATATGTTTGTGTGCTTCTTAATCTGTTATCTGATTAAAAATTGACTATGCACATTTCATATTTCAATTTTATTATGGTATCAATTTTTATCAACACATTATAGTCACAACTGTTTTTATTACATGTGCAAAGAGGGAAATGACAATTCTATAACATGGGTAAAGAACCTGGATATGAGTCTTATATAATTTGTTGAAACCAACCTTTAAAATATGGGAGGTGTGATAACTTTGTACCATGGAAAAAAAAATCAAAGAAATCAACTGCTGTGAGATAACACGAAAGAGAACATATCAAAAATGTCTTTTGCAATACTGGTCTCGACACCTGCTACAAGTTCGATGTCCTCTACTGAGACAGCTGTGTCTAGCATGTCAATTATGTTTTGAATTTTCAAGATAATGGTTGGATGTGACTTCAAGTATTGGTCAATCATGCAACGCAACATGAATAATTGAGTTTCATTTGCAACTTGCAAGTCGGTAAAATCTTTTTCCATACACAAATCACAGCATTGAGAAGTACCACATACGTAATGGGACTGGAAATTCGCACATAGGATTTGTCTCCTGCAATTTGTTGCTTTAATGTAGTCCTTTACGGCTGAATGTACATTTCTAACTGCAGTGTCACTGTTGTTGAAGAACATTATAGCTGTAGCTTGATTTCCATCCCTGCCACACCTACCAATCTCCTGGACATACTCTTTAAAAAAAAATTGTCCCATGATAAAAACTTGTGTATTTTGTCATCAGGTAAAAAAAAAATGAAGTTTTAAGAGGATTGTCAAAAGGAAAATAATTAAGGGTCAAGCCAAAAAATTGTATTTTATGAATTATGTGTTTCCCCATAACATTCCGCTTCAGAATCAAGTTAGTGGGTTGGTAATAAAATAAAAATTTATAGTGGAGCTTCTCAAAAAAAACGTAAATTAGTCCACAATGCTGGTGTTTGGGTTAATTATATTATTTAACACAGTGAACTAGCGATTTCCAGTTCTATTTCAGTCTTTAGGCCTTATATTGTAGATATTCACATTAAATGTGATTAAATCATTTATTGACTTTTTCTCTGGCTGAGCACAAAAAAAAATTTAGGGACATGGGCTCTAACAATAAGGGTGTCGAGTCGATTACCCAGAAATTTTCCCTCAGTTTAAACATATTACTGTACACCAATGTCAAAAACAATAATGGAAAGAAAAATAATATTTGAATCAACCGTTTTTGATCTGTATTTGACCAATTGCCCAGCCAATACTTGCAATGCTACATGTATATATTTTGACTATTGGGGGTGGGGTTGTAAATTACACATAAATAGTCCACACGAATTCTGTTATTGGTAACACTTCTGTATAATATAGTATCTGTATAATATAGTCAAATCTAAAGAAATCACCTTCTAAACTGCATGGAATACCAACATGGATGACTCTCCTTATGTGCCTCAAGTCTGCACCCATCCCCAGGGCCACTGTGGCAAAATATGATCTTGACACCTGTCCCCTTCTGTAAGGACTCGAGAATGTGACTGCTTGTCTGAAACAAAATTCCAAAATTTTGATATGACCAATAACTTTTTACAATGAAGGGGAATTGTGGAACATGTTAGATATCCAAGTACATTATATTTACATTTATCAATAATTGGTAGTGATTATGCAAAATCCGTCATGGCCTGATATAGATGATGTCACATACAGGTATCACCCATCTGCACACCGTGCAAAAAAATGCATAATCCAATATCTGCACACCCATGCATATCTATCCAGCCATAATCATCTTTCTTTACATTGTTTTAAAAAAAGAGAGAATTAAAGCATATTACATGTATGTGCAACAAGTAATCCTTGCATGAGACTGCCTATTGAAAGAATGTCATTCTTTATACCTAATTTCAGATACAATGTTATAAGTATGATGCAATAATTACATTTACGTATATGATAAATAGAATATTACTTACCAAAATCCACATCATATGCCATATCAGCCCTTGGGCCTTTGTCCCTTGGGCTGATAGGGGCCCACCCGGGCTGATATGGCACATGTGGATATGGATTTTGGTGTGTAATATCTCTATATATTTGAATACAGGAAATTATACATGTATACAGTACTTCAAGAATAACCCTGATCCATTTGAAATTTGATGGTATTGAATTTGGTATGGACCTACACAAAATAACTTTAAAAATAATTATAAATTAAATAATAATAAGAAATGATTTGGACCAAAAATCATCTTTGATACAGAGGGATACTGAGATATTTACTACTTGAGATAGAGACCTGTTTAATGCATATAACCAGAGAGAATAAA
>CAJDSM010002036.1:0-12507 GCA_903981925.1 Ostrea lurida
TGATACTTTGTTACTTCGCCACTTTATATTACCTATTTACGGCCTGCCACCTAATGCTGGTTACGAAAATTCCACGAACGATAACTATAAAACTCGATATTTAAGCGATTATTTTACCGTTAATAAAACTAGAATAAAAAATTTACACACTTTTGACGATTGATAATGATGATTGACGACTTACTCTTGAAGTGTGTATGAGTGGTATTTTATTTCAGTGTTGCTGTTTTGAGAATTGTCATTTGATATTCCCGATGATTGGTAAGCATTGTTAGACGGTAACACCTTTTTGTTATCCATCATGAAATTAAAACCGAATGATAAAATAATAAAAATAAACATATTTCAATAGTTTACACACCCAAATGATTATTCCCTACAAGTTTGATCCATTTTCGTAACATTCGATGTGTCGCGAAACTTCAGTTTTGCATGATTCTTACGTGGAATGGTACTTAACCTAGCAGTGGCTACATATATGTAGGTATAGATAATTGTGAATTTTGATTGTTACAATAGTAAATGGGAAACATGCCATAAGTTTACATATAAATAGATGATATTTCAGGGTGGTGTTTATTTCTTTTTAATCTTTTCCAACCATTTTTTAAACACATGTAATTCTCATTTCTAGACTCTAGTGCAAATCTATATAATTCAGCTCTCATCGGTACTTTAATATTTTTTTTAAAAATCTAATACTAAATTTCAAATCATAATCTTTCATTTGATAATGTAAAAGCTAAGAAATCTGAAATATTAATATGATCTATAAATGCTGTTCATTAAATTGAATATTCTTGGCTTTAAGTCTGTGTTCATCCTTGAGTTTATCAATCAAATATATAATACAACATGAATTTGGATTAAAGTGAATATTAGATATATCAGTGAAACAGTCTGCGTCTTCCATTGTTTCACGAAATTACATAGCTCGGATATACTTCATCAGATTCGGAAGCAAAACGATACATTTGATTTCAGTATCAAAGATAATCGAGAATAAACAAGCGATAATTGAGATGCTAAAATGAACTTGGGTTCAAAAGCCTTTTCGAGAAATAGATACCTTTGAACAATTTCTTTATTGTGCTTCAATTATCCAATCTTTGATATTTTACCGCATTCGGAAAAAGACAAGATTTTTCCCTTCATCATTTTGTTCAAAAAAGTGGATCGCATGACAATGGAAAATCCCTGCAGTATATATACGCCCCCTTTAGCTCATTGCAGAAAGCATCTACCAAACTTTCTCCTGTAGCAATTTCTAATATTCGACTACAAATCTTGGAAAATGATGACATTGCGTGTTATTAATGTTCTTGCATTCTGCTATGTTCAGTATGTGTTGTGTGAAATAAATCTGGATTATTATTTCTGCCCAAAATATACGTATCAGTGTTTGGGAAGAAGATCTTCCCGTTTTTACAACTGTGAGTGTGATTCCCATTGCTCTATATACAACGATTGTTGCCCAGACTACGAAAGCAATCTTACAATTGAAAATATAAAATGGCGAAGTAACAAAGTATCGAACGTAATCATAGTCCAAAAAAACACATACAAAATCGAGTGTAGGGCAACACGGACCTTCGACGAAAGCGAAGGCAGGATCAGGTGCCATGGAGGAGTAAGCATCCTCTGCTGACCGGTCACACCCGCCGTGAGCACTTAGTCGGAATAAAGTAAACGGGATTACCCGTAGTCAAATCTAGTACGAAAATGACAGTCTAACAAATCAGTCAACATATGACTTAGTGATAATTTGTAATCGCAAACAAGGTCATTATAGCGACCGTAGAATTTGCGAAATGATGACTTTAAACGAGATTCGTAAGAAGACGATTCCAAAGTTCACGTGCGAGTATAGGTTTGATATTGATGTTGACGGTTTTATTTACATTGTGAATTCATGTCCTCCTGGCACTGATCTATATCTCAAAAACAAATGCGAAACTGAGAAAAATGTGTTTGGCCATCCATTTAGTAGCCCGAGTTCGGGGTATCTGTATAAAAACCTGTATTGCGCGTTATGTAATTTTGATGATTACGTCATGTGGTACCCACAGATTATATGTTATTGGCGACACTCCTTTCCACAGAACTTGTCTACATTCTCTTTACTGAATGATACCGGTAAAATACAGATTACCAAATAGAATCCGAATACATCGAAATTGTATTCCAATCAATTCTACGGTAACGGAATGTCGGAACAAAACTTTGAGGTCACTATGTGAATTTGGACATTATATGCCTGTCTTTGGAACGGATATAGCATTCCGAAACATCTATTGTGCGAAATGTCTGAATTACCCAGAATTGAACTTAACGTGTAACATCAAGGAAACAGAGTTAATTCCCCCTCAACCGGAGAGACATCCTTACTTTTACAAAGTTATATTTGATTTAAATTTGAAAAGGGAGGTGATACTGGCGAGAAATGAATCAGGATTAATGACGTCATCTAGATCTTTGAGTTCACTACTTAATGACTGCGACACAGATCATATGCTGGACCCATTTTCAAAACAATGTGTTAAAACACTATGCGAACCATCCTTTGTTTTTCGAAGAGGTAAATGTTTATCGAAAGAGCTGTTTACTAACGATCGAAACAACACTTTATCATCATGCCTCTCTCAAATTTTTCGCCAAACTGAGTTCAAAATAATCAATTCTACAACGATATTTGTCTTTTCCTCCAATAGAACCATGCATGATTTTACGCTCTCAGAAAATGGAAGCGATGCATACATATGCCTAACCGGAAGGGACTTTGATGATCAAGTCATTAAATCAACACTGACAATCTATTTTTCAGAAGAAGAAAATTCAATGTATTTTGTTGGTGGAATTTTGTCATTAGCGTGTCTGCTAGTGTGCTTGAGTGTTTATCTTTGTTCCCCACAGCTGAACAACGTTTCCGACAAAAACCTTATGTGTTTAATGGCATCCTTATTTGTTGCGCAATTGTTACATTTGCTAGCACCATTTATCTACGAAATGAACGAACAAAGTTTTTGCAAGGCCCTATCAATCTTAACGCATTTTGCTTTCCTAGCTGCTTTCTTCTGGATGAATGTGATGTCTTTCGACTTATGTTTTACATTTTCAACGGATTTCATTAATTCAGGTGGTAGCGGGAATTCTTCAAAGCGGGTGCGATTTTATTGGCTCTATGCTTGGCTAGGTTGTTTTATCATAGTTGGGTCTGCAGCCTCGATTGATTATACTTCAGATTCAAGTTTTAAACTCGAATATGGCAATGGAATCTGTTGGATTTCAAATAGCAGAGGTTTACTTGTCTTCTTTGTCGTCCCCATCGCAATTCTGATGTTTTTAAATTTTGCATTCTTTATTATATCTGCCACACGTATACACATATCATCCAAGAAAACGTCTCCAATTCTGAAGAAAAATAACGCTTGCAAATTATTTATTCACATAATCCTGTCGGTTGTGATGGGGTTAACCTGGTGTTTTGGCTTCTCGGCATCGGCAACCAATAGTAAGGTGATGCGTTATTTGTTCATTTTCTTCAACACTTTACAAGGACCTTTTATAGCCATTTCCTTTATGTGCAACAGAAAGGTTCTCCAAATTATCCAAGATGGCACCTCTTCGCTTTATTCCAGTACCAGGTCGTTCATTGTTAAAATATCTTCAACTTCAAAGCTTGATAGCGAGGAAGATAAAACTGTTTCTAGAAATTTCGAATCCCAGTTTTAGAGTAGTGCAAATTTAATCTACCCGTCAACAAAATTGCACAGTATATGCTCGCATATAGGTCAACCCGCTTACACGTCAAGAACCCCTCTTTCGGAGAAATTTTGAAAAATAGAACATTGACCCTCATACAAGTCGGAATGAAGTTTTTTCAACTTGGCCGCCATCTTAAAATCCATTTTTTTTTTTTAGCAAGAATTGTGATTCTTTGATACTGTATATTGTAATTATTTGTTACCGGTAATTTTGTATTCTTTACAGAGGTTACTAAATTGATCACTGTTCGCTATTGCTCAAAATTGTATTAAGGTATCACTTTTTTTTTTTTTTTACATGTATTTGCTACTGACTAAACCGTCATTGAAGCATTAAAAATTTCGTCAAATGTCGCTAATTTTATGGCAAGAGAAATATTATGACATAAGTACGCGTATATAAGTCGAACATAAAATTCAGGGTCGATTTTTTGTTCCAAAGGAACGACTTAATATGCGACTATATACGGTAATTAGAGGTTTAGGTTTGTTAACTAGTAATGTGACACGATTTCAGCATTTACTCTAATCTTCAAATTATCAAATATAGAAAATGGATCATGCTAGGCTCGTCGACATTAATGTTTTATTGAGTAAATATTCAGAATGTTTATGATTTAAGTAAAAACAAAATTTTTATTCGGAGTTTTAAAAATAATGCCTAAACTCATATCTAATTTTCGAATCCATACTCAGTTATATTCGAAATTCTCTACCCAGACTAGGGATACTAAAAAAATACGATGCATTATTTGTCTTAAAATGAAGAATTTTTATTTAAAAGGACATCGTTTTCCAAGAGGAAATACTTCTTTATACGGACTCGTAATCCTTTCACTATATATATACATGTATATATAGGAAAATTAAATGATGTATAAGCCATATTGGACTAGCTCAAGTCTAAATAACTAGTCGCCTGACGCCAAGCCGAAAAGGCGCCCCTGTTTTACGTTCTGGTTTTTCTTTCATTTCATATTTGCGTCATGGAAGGTATAACAATATTTTGCTTGATAACCTTTGTTCATCCTTATATTCATACAGTACTCATATTGGAATGAATACATTGTTAATATTTCGATTTTTGAAATGTTTTTGGTAATTGTTTTCATTATTTTTTTTTATTTGAATCTGTCATCAGTGTGGATTATGGTGTGTATATACAGATGGTGTCTATTGAACCCTATATATCAGTGTAGACTAATGGTTCACCATCTTGAAAATGAATAGAGAACTGCAAGAACAAAATACGAACGATATCAGATTTATATATGATTTTGAATATCAAGTGCATACACAAGAATAGAGATCTGTATCTATGGAAGGTCAATGCCAATCCGCAGACTCAAGAGCAAAACAAAAGATTTTAACATCCGTAACGGGCATACATCCGTGAATGATTCGTAGGATTCAATTATTCCCGCGAATGGGTCATTAAGATCATACCAAATTAAGTGTCATTGCTCGTCGATACTGATAAAAATGCTTGAAAAATTTGATTCCAACTATACATGTGATCTCAGATATGATAAAAAATGAAACACAGTCGCTAAACAGTGACAGAATTTTAAATGGACATGTCAGCGTTCTGACAGATCGCAAAATCTTACCTCATTCCTGTCAGTGCGCTGTGTAACATGTACCACTACGTCTAACCAAGACACACATTGCTGAGACACATCCCATCAAAGACCTGCATGTCTGAAGCAACTCAGGTGTAAGGTCTGTAAAACTGAAGGGCATACCAGGAGATGAGGCTTGTGATCAATGTATTGAGCCAATTTCTATTTTTCCTTAGAGTATGCGTTTCTGATTCTACCCGTGTGAATTTCGGCATTCGGAGTCTAGGTCATCTAAAGATGTGAAAGCCATGCGATATTCCTTGGGCAACCGTTATCCAGTTACCGCTTACTGCTCTCAACGCCAAAGGATCGGTAACGTGGTGCCACCTTCAAGCAGTTTTGATTCGAATAAGACTAGTGTAGTCTTATGAAGGAGATTATTGAAGCTAAATACGACCAAATACCTGCATTTGAGAGTATTCGTAAGTCCAAACAATCAACATTATTTCTTGAAACAACCTGCAATGACGTCTGAGCTTCAGAATACTAGAGAGTTGGTATAATCCATACTCACCCTTCTTGTTGTCTGGCCAAAACATGTTAGGAAAACCATGGCTAACATTGCAGCTTTTCGCTTAATAGCCAGGCTCTTCCAGCGATCTTTTTCCGCCTCCATGACCGTGAATGGAAGCAGTTAATCTCGTCCAGGATTAGTGAGATGAAAACCCCACGAAGAACGACAACTCCAGCTCTTAAAAGATTTCACATGAATCGCAAAGTTCCAAGTCGAGTAAAATCATCTGACCTTCCGTGGCGAAAGTAACTTCCCTTTTGACTACTTCTTTGGGAAAGAACATGAAAATGAACAATTCTACAGACTGCGTGCTAGGTATACCTCTTAGTTGTTTACATTATTTGACATTGAAGAGTTGAGATTGCTACCCTAAAATTGATCCCAGGTGTCATGAGAAGTTTATATTCTAAAGAGAAAAAGAGATAAATTTTATTTGATATACAAAAATATTTATTCATGTACAAGACAATCGTGGAAAAGAATCTGTTTTTCAGTTTAATTGTTCATGAAAAAAGGTGTCCATTTAATTTTGAAAAGAATTAAATTAGATTAAAACCATTGATGGCATGGAACTTTCATTCAATTAAAGCACCAAACAAAGAAAACTCTAGGACAACTGTTTTTTAAGGAATGAAAAAAATTATCTTAATAATGGCATTAAGATTTCGCAACACATGGCTTTTGGTTGTGTAAATCTACAAATTGTATGATTATTTATTTCATGAATTTTGACATGAAATGGAAACATGTTGGATTTTTCCAGTAGGTATTGTTCAATTTACGGCTATGTTGTTTTATCTATATAAAATGTAATCTAGACGAGGAAGTATCGATGACACATCTCATGAATTTTATACAACTTAAAGGGATAGTAAAAGTAATTATGTCAAAATATTTTGAAAGAATCAAAATGAGTCCAAATGACTCATACAAGTCATCTAACAATTTTATGCATTTATCTGTAGATATTTCCAAGTCTAAAATGCTTATGGTCTTTAAATTATATCTAGTTGGTTGTTGGCTTCTTGGACAAGAATTCAATCTACTAAATAAGTGGGTTCATATTGTATCTTTTGACGAACATGCAGTCATTTAGAAGTTGCAAAATATTATTCGTTTACATGTATCTTTTTCAATCATATCCAACAGAAATATGATGATTTGGGATGATAGTTTCTTTTTTTTCCAAATTGCGATTTACTATCCCTTTAAAAGCAAGTAATTTATATACCTGTACCTACATTTCGATGGTGGTTTGTGCCCTGTATCAGGCAAGTAAGCTGTGTGTTGTTTAATAGCTGCATGTATATGTGTTGTATGACACTGTTAATCAAACATAAGTATGTTTCTTGTACAATTGCCTTTTAGTGTATGCTTTGACAAATACATGCAAAGCTGCGTGCTATATCATGTTTACAAATCGGTATGATATATGTAAGTTTCTGTGTTGTATAATAGAAGTAATTGATGAGTTGTATGACATTTATATGTCGGTGCGTATAAATAGGTGAGTTGTATATTACGTTTAAATCTTTATGTCGTATGATGCAAGTAGGCTATGTGTTATTATATAATACTTATATATCAATGTTTTGATGAATACATGCATATATAAATCAGTGAGTCTTATAATACACGCAAGGCTTGTGTGTCACATTATATATGTAAGGTTGTGTTATAATGCTGTTACTTAAAGGACACATCGTTTCTTTCCAAGTATACAAAAGTATGTAAAGGCAAAGATAACGAACAATAATGAATCTCATACGTCCCAAATAGAATACAAAAAAGAGTAGCGCAAACACAGACCCCTGGAGACACCAACTCAAGAGTAGAATCAGGTGCCTAGGAGGAGTAAGCAAGATTACATTTTGTCGTTTTTATGCTTATACTAATTAATTCTAAAGTTAGTTCGCTGAGATTTTCTGATAATTAGCCACAATACTAATTGAAATTTACGCCCCGATGATTTCAAAGGGTTAGATTGTCACGCGGTACAGTGACGTCACATGCAACCTTCCTTCGATCAACTGATTGGGAAAGTTGTGTTATGTATTTTTAAAAAATCAGCTTATAATTTATTCACTATGGACAATATTAATTACTGACTAACTTGCCAAATCTTTTATGTTTAGCCACCAGTCTAAATAAAGCGATGAGAAGGAGTAGATAATGATGAAATGGGTTGCTATCTAAAATAGATGGTGAGATATTTGCAATTGGTATTCTATTGATAATAAACTTTGCATTTATTATTATTTTTTAAATATAAATTATGAATACATATTTCATTTTGCTAACCACTAGACCTACTGTGACAGAGGCATTACAAAAATGAAGCAAACTAATCAAATTTAAAGTAGAAATATCCACATTTAGTCTCATCTGATTTTCTTATAATATTTTTCAAATTTGAGGGAAATATATTATTGATTTCTACATTGAAGAACATAATGAAATGATAATAATAATATATAAAAAAAATGGGTAATGATTCATGTATTGAGCTACAATGTAATAAAGCTGACCTTTTGCACTTAAAATTTATTCTTATTAACTTGATTTGTCTATACAACAAAAGCTACACAAAGAAATAATTACATCAAATTAGTAAACTATGCAAAATATTTCATGTAAAACACACACAATGTCGTTTTAGTCACAAACAAAATTAATTTTGCAGGAAAAAACTTTAAAGGGTTAGAATTATTGATTGATTGATTATTTGTTGTTTTTCGTCCCGTCGAGAATATTTCACTCATATTGAGACGTCACCATTGCCGGTGAAGGGCTGCAAATTTAGACCCATGCTTAGCACTCATGGCTTTCGGCAGTGAAGGTTCTTTTGTGTGCCACACATGCTGCGACACGGGACCTCCGTTTTTAAGGTCATATCCGAAAGACCCGTTATTCTCACTTCTAAATGCCGAGCTCTTGGCGAAGGAGCAATCACTACCTATTTTCACGTCTTAAGTTTGACGCGGCCGAGTGCCGAGCACGGGGCTCGAACGCACGACCTACCGATCACGAGGCGAGAGCTCTACCAAGCTGAACCACCGCGACCGGTTAAAGGGTTAGGAAGAAGCGTGTCCTATAATATATGTTCCACATGATATGTCAAAGTCTGTTTGCTGAAACATCTATTTGTTCTATAATATATGTATTTGTACGCCTGTAAATTTGTTTATTCTATTAATTGTAACTCTGTGTATTGTTTAATACAAGTAAGCCTGTTGTGTTTTAATTAAAACAAAATGTCCAAATATATGTTTGTTTTTTTTCATTTTATACATCTACACTTTTTCCATACCATTTCATGGTCGCGATAGCTCAGAGGTAGAACGTTCGCTTTGTAGGGGATAGCTTGTGAGTTTGAGTCCCGCTCGTGCCATGACCGCGCCAAACCTCAACGTCAACAATCCGTTGGTATTCCTATGGGCACTAATTGTGCCCCCTGAATGGCAGACTTATTTTTATATTCATATGAAGCAAAAATTGTTTAAAATCTGTTACAGGATAAAAACAGCCTCACATATAGTTATATACATGATGTCTTATCATTAACAATCATAATTTTCATAATTATGTCCATTTGATATAAAATGAAGGACACCACAGAATCTGACATATGTCTTTGGATATTTTACTTAATATTGACTCTAATGACAGACTGACAACTACATTACATGATAAGAGTGATGATTTTAACTTTACAATCGTCAATTCAACTTTCCTTTTCTATGTAGTAATGTAACACTATCATCTGCTTATGGTGTGTACTATAGTATATCTCCTAGTTGATTCGATATGCAAGAGCATGCTATGCATATCAGAATTTTTTAAAGCGAGGCCAAATACTAACAAAAAAGTTGATGTTGTAGGATTATAACGAATCTCGTTTTAATTCATCATTTCGCAAAGTCTACGGTCCTTATAACGACCTTAATGTTTGCGATTACAAATTATCACTTAAGTCATATGTTGACTGATTTGTTTCACATCCTTTGGCAGACTGTCATTTTTGTACTACATTTGACGAAAGGTAATCCCGTTTACTTTATTTCGACTAAGGGCTCATGGCGGGTGTACCGGTAGCAGAGGAGCTTACTCCTCCATGACAACATGATCATCTTCGGCAAGCCAATGTCCGATTCGCTTACTCTCATTAGATTTAATCGCGACTGAATTTGCCCACTAACGGACAATGCGAGTTATCGCTCTCGACAGAAAACACTCGAGTGAAAATTGTATGGGTTTTTTATTTTAGGTGTACATACTTGTTGCGCTTATATCACCTTTATGTTTCAGGCGTAATTGCGTATTAAACTTGCCTTTCTGATCTTAACGACATTCTACTTTGTTTAATTGTCATGCTCAATCTTTCCGAGTTTGTTCAGTTTATTACAGCATATTCCACAGATATACTACACTTTGTCATCATTTGGATGCGACACGTAATCGATAATCTCTTGAAACTGGTCAAAAACTCCGAATCTCCCCCCCCCCTCCCCCCAAAAAAAATTACGTCTTTGTTTTTTGGGCAAAATACAGGGGCAAAGCCGACAACAAGGACCAGACTTCACTCAAACCAAACAGGTACATGTGTGAATGGCGCAATTTGATTTGATGCTTTGGGAAGTCAAAGCACGATATTTTGAAGGCTTAGAAACTCGACTAAATCTGCCAAGGGGGAGATGAGAGTAAGCGAATCGGACACTTGGCTTGCGAAGATGCACATGATCCTGCCTTCGCTTTTGTCTGAGTTCCGTGTTGCCCTACACTCAACTTTGTATACATATGTCTTGGGATAAAGCTTTAATTACACGTAATTGTCGACAGTGTCGCAATTACACCATGTGATGACACCCTATACATTGCAATTCTCAAATCAAATACATCCGGCGAATTAAATTTTCAGTTTCATCAAAACCTTCTTAAACTCTGTGTGAAGTATCAAATCAAACACTGAAGGTTATGCCCCTGGAAAATGTGTGGAAGAGAGGCCGCTCGAATTTTCCTTAACTTTATCCAATTTTTCAAAGGCCACCTGCACATAATTTTCAATTTACCCCGAGCGGGTTATATTTGAAGTTTGTTTACGAACAATTAATTCACTGTATGCTATTTCATTTTTCAAACCCACATCAATTGAGCGGCATACTACCTTCTTAGTGATTACATGACATAAAATAAAAGTCTCGGAGTATTCATATTATCTATGATCCCTGAAAGTTTCACGAAAATCCATCAAACCATCTTCGAAAACTAGTATGAAAATAAATTAAATAAACGGTACGATCACTCTAAGGTCTTCCGTGGAAAGGAAGATAAATCCTACAAGATTCACTGTAAGGTCTTGCGAATAAAACGGAAGACCTTACATGTAATAACCTTAAAAATTAAGACTATCGCAATGATTTACGAAATTATCTTAGAATTATTTTAAAAAATCGAAGCGTATATACAGATTGAACTGATTCGATAACTCGTCTAGAGGAGACCCTTCATTTGGACAGAGGCTCTGTAAAATGATGACAAAAATCGCCATGTCAATCGATAATCAAACACATTAACAAATGCTCTATAAAAATCACACCTGTATTTTACAAAATATATTGCGCTGTAATATTGTATTCACTCTAGTTATTGATAGACGTGCCGGTAATTTTATAAGCATCGTCGTTATGTCACACTGTAATTACCCATTAAGGTATTGTTACATGTATATCGGATATTTGACAGGAAAAAATAAACTTTAGACAGCACTTAGTAATGAATAAGAGAGATATTACAGACCTTTCACATTTCAATATCCCATTCCTGATTTCCCCAAAGAGGCGACAATTGCTGAGTGATTCTTTTGAAAAGAGTGTTCAATTTTATTTTTCAAATGCTAATCAATTGTTACATGTAGTTCCTCTCAAATATTTAGTTTTTCCCCCCCGTCTTTCTGCCCAACTATGCTTTTTGTGAACTATGAATTTAAAGCACTGATCAAAAAACCATTTATGCATATAAAATACTGCCTTTTGTCACGTACATCTCAAGTTATAATTTCTTCAACAATCACTCTTGAAAGTTCGACATTGACTACTTTACCACAATGGAAAAGTTTGTTAGAATCATGATATTAGGAATTTTGAACGTCGCAAACTCCCGTAACATTACCAATTTACTTTATCAACTTGTTGATAAAAATAGATATCCTTCCGACGATGTACTAGCTGTTTTTGAAAATGTTCGGAGCGTATCAGAATGCGGAGTATTTAATCGACAGGCTTCATCTTTTTTCTACAATGCTGTTTCCAAGAAATGTGTTTCCGTCGGAAAAACAAGTGTCCTTCCTTTACTAACTGTGCCTGGATTTGACCTATATGAAGTATCATACACGGGTGAGTAAATAGATCCACTTTCAACAAACAAACAAACAAAAACATTTTAGATATTTGTTTTATTCCGGATGAGCAAATAGCACACATTATTTAAAAGTCTTGAATGATGATAAATTCATTAAGGGATGTGTCTTATTGCTATATTTTCTCGTCGAAATGATTTTCTTATATGTAATTTGTAGGGTTTGTGATCTCTCTCTCTCTCTCTCTCTCTC
>CAJDSM010002038.1:0-11451 GCA_903981925.1 Ostrea lurida
TTAATGTGAGTTTAAGCATTAAACTTCATTCACTTACACTTGCTTCTGGTTTCATATGGATCATCTTCAACTTCAGAATCTGTTTCAACCTCCGTCTAAAATTACCACAATTTGACATACTTTAACTGATAACCTAGTTTCAATCTAAGAAAATTACATCATCTCTTGTTAAATTTCAAGCAAATAGGCTAAAAAGGTTGAAGGACAAGTTCTATATGGAGAAACCATTTCAATGTCCCAATCATATCAATATATAGATGTCATTTTTATTAAATTAATACATATATTACATTCAATTTGAACATAAAAAGAAAAAACAAAATTTCATCCCTTGTATTACCGATGATCTATATTTTGAGAACTAACCCTGTCCAGCAGCACTGCCTGTCTGATGTCTCTAACTCCATCATACACCAGTCGACTCGCATCAATGAACTCGTTCTCGTCGACTTCCCGCGGGGGATTGTAACTGAGGGCATCCACCGCTATCTCCACCTTCTCAGCAAAGTTAGGCATCACTGAAATAAACAACATGGATGCTTTAAATGGACTGTTCTTGGCCTGAAATGATAATCAAAATATTGATAGTCAATCCTAAGCAGAGTTTCAAAATTGCTGACATGCACGACCGAACAAGAGTATCAGATTAACTGATGGGTGCTCCCCAAACTGCATCTATCCATTGCACAATGATCCACACACATTCATGGACTCACGGCAGCGATCCTCTATTCTTTCCACAACTGATTGTGAGGCAATAAAAATTCTAACACTCTCCAAAACTTTGAGTTACTCTCCTTCTCTTCATGGAATTAATGTTCCAGAACTCGAAGAAACGGAAATTGAATTTTTTTTAAAAATCGAAAGCGAGCTTACCTCTATGCAGATATACACTTTCCTAAAGATTCATTCTGATCAGTGAAAGTGATTTTTCAGTTATTGTGTGAAAACTGAGTAAAATCAAAAGGCATTGGGGATGCTATACTAGATGAATTACAATTTTCAAAAAAAATTTATCACTGTGACCTTCACCTTGGATGGATTTTCCCGAAAATCGATAGGGTTCTCACTCACTTGATATGTAACAATATCTCAAAGTTTCAATTGAATCAGATGTAAACTTTTGGAGTTATCATCTGGAAACCTACATGTTGACGCCCTCCTACCAACCATCATCAAAACAATAGTCGAGATCAACTTTGTTGCAACTACGCTAAAAACACCCTTTCTCATGAATAAAGTTCCATATCCCTAAAATGTAACATCGAAAATTTTTTAAAAATCAAAAGGAAGCTGATCTAAAGTTTTATATTAATTGGAAGCCCTTTTGAATTTTTGTGCGAAAACTGTTGGTGAGGGACGGATGGAAAAGCTGACTGCTATACTATAATAGCCAATAGTCAGCAGGGCCCTAATAAGTTTGTTTTCTCCAATGATTACCTTGGTCCCTAAGCATCACAACAGCCTCCATCACCCGGTCTACATATGCCCCCGCCTCGTAATTCTCCATCTCTGCCGTGACTACGTTACACACACGAGATGATCGTCCTCTAATGGCCCCTGCAGTTCGGTCAAGCGTGTCTGCATCTCCTTCTTGTAAGGCTACTACACACTTGTTTACATCTTCAAGGATATGGCTCTCTAAAATATGTAACAAAAATCATGTGTGAAAAGCTTCTGCAAAACAATGCAGCTGCATTCATCAATTTTACTGACATTTCGCAATTCAGAATACCGCTGAAGTTCATCTACATTATTTAATTTCAATATCAAAGTTTTATAAAAACAAGAGGCCCACAGGCCTTAACGGTCACCTGAGTAACAAAGCCCACCCAGGGAGTCTCATATATGCAATTTCTTAAGTCTCAATAACAGAGTATTTTATTCACATGTTAATATCTTTCAAATATGCATGCATATGATTCCTATTCATATACACAAGAAGATTATATTTCAAATCTCCACATGATTGTTCAATAATTTTTAATGAAACCATATTGTTACTTTAATGTCCAGTGAGCTTGACCTTTGACCCTTTTGACCTAAAAGTTCAATAAAGAACATCTTCGTCTCATGAATAGTATATATGTACTGAAATAGTGACTCTAGGTAAAAAGGAATAATGCTCTGGAACCTGGAAACCATAGGCCATATTGCCTACTTTGATGTCAGGTGCACTTGACCTATTGCCCTTTTGACCCCAAATTCAATAGGAAACACCTTTGTCCCATGGGTAGACCATATGCATGATATGGTGAAGGCTAACACTAAACAGTCTGGGAACCATTCTGTCTACAGACGGATGGACAGACATATCTGATTCCAGTAACCCCCCCCCCCCCCTTGTTGGCAGGGGGGTAATAATTATGATAAAAGGCTCCCTTTTACATGTAAACACTATGTACAAGTTTGCTTCCCCCCCTTCCCACCTACCCCCTGGGGATCACCAAATTTATAATTTTGGTAAAGCCTTCCTGCTCTACATACTATGCATTTGGTTTCTCTCAGACATGTGCGGTTGTTAAGAAGAAGATCATTGAAATTTGGTCATTTTTGGACAGTTTTTTGCCCCACCCCAAGGCCCCAGGGGTGAAGCGACGCTGAAATTTCAATTTATGAGCCCTTGTCCCAAAGATGCTTCATACCAAATTTGAAAGAAATTGGACTGGTCGTTATCAAGAAGAAGTTAAAAATGTTCAATTGTTAACGGACGACGACGGACGAAGACCAATTGCAATAGGTCACCTGAGTTTACTCAGGTGACCTAAAAACTTGAAACATAAAAATCTAGGTTTCCACATTATAAATTGCACTGCCATTCATATGCTTTTAAAAAATTTGTATATTATATGGACACATTATGAGACAGAGGGTATTAGGAACTAGCCCTTTATAAACATGGAATACTTGTGAATTTGAAATGCACATGTACAATGCAGCACAATGTAACATGGACCATTTTACACTGTGTGCTTTCAACCATGCGATGGGAAATACTCCTAGCCTGTACAGTAACTGTACGTACTCACCAGACACAGCTAAGAAATCATGTATGGTTGTAATATCATCAACAGCATCTGTAAGAATTCGAACTTCTCTCTCCCAAGCATCTTTGAACACATCCATATTCTCCTGGGCTACCTTTGACCTTGGACGACTGGCAAGAACACGAGCTGCATTGATTACCTAGAAGCCAAAAACTTTATTACAGTAAAAGTTTTAAATTAGAATTTGTTCTGATAAAAAACAAATGTCTCTCCTCCTCCTCCCCAAATTGAAAGTGCTCTNCACTTTATTACAGTAAAAGTTTTAGAATTTGTTCTTATCAAAAACAAATGTCTCTCCTCCTCCTCCTCCCCAAATTGAAAGTGCTCTGAACAAATTATGATTATAATCTAACAATTATAAAGTCTACAGGGACGTGATTGAACTCCACAGAAATCAGAACAAAACTGGTCAAAAAGGGAGGACAACACCTCACCCTACCCAGAAAAATATAATTTTCTGTCATTTCAGATCAAACACAGAGCATTTCATTTTTTCAGAAATTGAGTAAATCAGAGGATTTCCTCTGAGAGGAAAAATTGCATCCCTGAGTCTCCCACACAAAGCACTGGCTGTATAAAAGTGGGTTTTATCTGAGCACAGTAAAACTCAAATACAGCGAATACTGGCCATTTAGAGCTCATGGTTAATGCAATTTGGTGAACTGTGAATGCATGGTGAGTGAACGCAGAATGTGAACAGAGCTCGAACGTGAGCGCAATGTGAACAGAGAGTGCAAGCTGAACACAATATCAACTTTTCAGAATTTTCAAATTTTTAGCATTCACAAGATTTTGCGACAGACACTGACACATAGACAGAAAGAGCACAAACAATATGTCTCCCTCTAGAAGAGGAGAGACATAATGCACCCTGATATCCAACTCTCCGCAGTCCCATCCTCAATATATATTAATTACCATGGTAACTAATAACAAACCTGTGGACAGAGGCTCTCCAGCTCAGCGGCGGTCATTCTCACCATCTTCACACCTTCTGCATTACTGGACATGGAACATGCCAAGTTAGCCACCTACATAGAAAATTACAGTTACAGGTGTCATTATAAATATAATGCACATTGCACTTTGTTTATCATCTATAAATGTAGTGGTTAAATTTCAAATAAACTTTCAATGTAAAAACGTTTTTCCAAATCAATAATATGATACAGACCCCGAAGCATACATCAAATGAACCATACCATTACCATTCCATTCTCAATTAGAATTGTTCTGTTCCCAGATCAAACTAGAACTGTCCTATGGGGACTAATACCCCCGCGGGGCACACTACATAATGAACACAACAGATTTTCTCAGATTAACAGAAGTTGTCTAATCAATGGGTAATATAGTATATAATTCTTTAGGAGGAGTTGTGGACGATGCACTAATGCATACATTGGTGAAAAATGCCTAAGTCCAAACGTTCATATCTTGTACAAAAATTGTCCAAAACAAAATTCCTGACAATATGCACATCTCCATTATGTGATCTAACACTCCACAAAGTTTCATAAAATCCTGCAGTCGTTTAGGAGGAGTTGCGGACAACGCACTGATGCATAGGTATTTTGGAGAAAAATGTCCAAGTCCAAAGTTCATATCTTGTACAAAAATTGTCCAAAATAAAATTCCTGACAATATCCATTATGTATTCTAACACTCCACAAAGTTTCATTGAAATCTGCTAGTCGTTTAGGAGAGTTGTCGCGGACAACAACATATTTCGGACAGACAGACAGGGTGAAACCTATATACCCCCCAAACTTCGTTTGCGGGGGGTATAAAAAGAGGTAATGCTCACTTAAGTATACCCTACCTCCCCTACAGACGGACGGACAACCCGATTTCAGTATATCCCAGCCCCGACAACTTTGTTGCAGGGAGTATAACCAGTCTGCTTAAACCGTTCAGATTTCCATTCCCTGGCTAATTTGGTCCACTCTCATACCAAACTGTTTCTATCTCATCTCATTAGTTCTAGATAAAGCAATCATTTCTGTCAGCTATATACTGACCTCCACAAGTTTGTTAGCATGGTCTGCAAACACCTGGGCATACTCCTCCACCCCCTTCTCATCCCCAGCCTTGGCAGCCTCGATCAGCACCAAGAGCGGAACATTGGTCTCCAGGAACGAGTCAGATACATGATCCACCACTGCTTTCCTCAGCTGCAATTAACAAAAGGCTCATGGGCTTTAATGGTCATCTGAGTATTATCTAAAATTAGCAGTATCAGCAGCAATATAGAAAATATTCTTAAAATACAATTGCCCTCGAAAATGTCAATACTGATGATAGACTTTACACAATATCAATATCAAGGACATAAGACAACCTAAAAAGAGGCCCGCAGGTCTTAATGGTGACCTGAGTATCATAGCCCATACAGGGAGTCTCATATCTGCATTTTAAGTCCCAATATGGATTCTTTTGTTCACATATTATCATCTTTCAAATTATGCACATGATTCCTATTCAGCATAAAAATCATTTTCAACATTCCTCATCTACAGGGGCCATGAGTTTCAAAATATTAGGGTGGTTGCACTCAAGATTAGACATTAGTCCATGCATTTATGTTTTTCTTATTTTTCAGTAGTCTTTTAGACTACTCATAGCTGATATTATAATGATAGTCCAGGACAAATTTCACAAGTTTCTAGCTACCGGACTAGCGTTAGTGTCAAACCCCTGATCTTTTCAAATATATATGGAAGTAGAAAAGAGGATTTTCTAATTTGAAATACGGGTTTACTATATGACCATATTGACCTGGTCTAGGCCCTGATCCAAAGGCCACGAGTTTCACAATTTAAGTAAAGGACGTTATGGAAATCATAATCATGCTTCTAGTTTTGTTAAACACAATCCCTGACCAAGGGACCATGAATTTTACAACTTTAGCAGGGGTCTTAATAGATATCATAACCATGCATGTAGTTTTTCTTTAAAATATATCATGAAAGTAGAGAAGAAGAAATTCTATTAATACTTCATATTAAGGAAGTGAAGAAAAAACTGAGGAAAAGCAAGAAATGTTGCATACGTCCTCAAAACATATTTTATTACATATTTACCATTTGATGACCTGATTTTCAGCAGCAATTTACACTTCCCTACAGATGCACAAACAGACAAAGTTTGTTGATTATAAACTCAAATCTACATGTCAGAGCCTAAAAAAGGTAATGCTATATATGGCATATCATCTTTTAAAATATAGGTCACAGTGACCTTGACTTAAAGTGACACACCTTCTACTTCAAGTACTTGAGATATGTAAACTGACCAAGTTTCATGATTCTAGACCAAATAGTTGTCAGTTATGAGTCAGAGAGGGTTTTGCTATATTTGGACAAACCGTCTTAATCAAAGGTCTTAATGACCTAACTTTAACAAGTGACCTTTAACCTCTACCCGAGATGTATCAGCTAACAAAGTTAGGTTTTGTAGTATTTAAGCTAGAACAGGACATAGGGTGGGACAGACAGATGGATGCGATTGCCATAGCATAATATCTCCCGGCTTAGGCATATAAAAACATGCTTTCTCAGTCTGCCAATCATAACATGGAAGAGACAAAATGTCAAAAGTACACAAATGTGTTGCTGAGCTGTACAGTATACCTAGGCATTCAGGTACACATACAATTCTGTGATTTTCTAAGACCTGCAGGTTTAATGGTGGTATGGGGATTTGCTATTCATTAATACTTAACTTGCTGCCATCTTTGTGCTATATCACCTCAAAATATAATTAATTTCTTCATTATAACATACGAGTATTGTTTTGGTCTCTCTACCTGTCGTTTCAGGTCCTTCGTTTTACGCTCCATGTTATCTATGGCTCTCTGTAAGTCTTCACTCCTTTCACTTCTTCCAGACTGTGAAAAAAAAGAAATAAAAATTATAAATATAGTAACCTATTAAAGGACTGTCCTAACAGGTTAATTCCCAACGGGATGCACTAGATTGTGAAAAATACTGAATTTGTGCCTCACTGAATTATATTAACATGAAGAACGATGCTTGAGAGCAATTAATTATAATCATATGTAGAATATATATATATAAGTTCTGCATAGAATGTTACTGGAGAATATTGTTAAAGATATGCTTAAATCTAATATCTTTTGAGTACAAATCTTGTTGCAAGCAATGAGCTTTTGGACATAAAGATGTATGCTAGAGACAAGATCTGATATCATAATCATATACTGAAAAAAGTTGCTTGCAAATTGTCTGTGCAGGTGAGCCCTGCTGATTTTGCTTTGTTTTCACTATCGTATGTCAGCTGAACAGGAGAGACAAAATGATCTATCAAATCATTGCCACATCAGTTTTGAGAATCGTGTATTCACCAAAATATAATTCGGCCTAGTACCGTACTCTGCCTACAGACAAATGCATTTGGTTATAGATTAAATGTGAAATAGTACATAGCATTTGAGATTCAGGAAATTGTATCAAACAATGCATTTTTGTCATTGATTGTAATTAAAAATGGAAGTACAGTGTATCCCTAACCAAAGTCAATTAGTTACAGGGACACAGAAGTAAGATGGCTTACATACTATACACAATGCAAGTTAAGATATGTCAAATTGATATTATGGATTTATCATTTGATGCGGTACTCAAACATTTGTAAACTAATGCAACAACACATATATAACAACATGCATATGCACACTGTATGCATGACAGGTACTTGCATGCTGCAAATATGTCATAAATACAAGGAGTGTTCCAAAAATAATGTCGTTTCACCTTCGCCGCATAAAAATCGTATAAATATCGTACTGAAACCACATTGACACGTTAGATTTTTGCAAAACAATGCGCCTACACACTATGCACGCACTGTGACCAAATATCTGGGGGCAGAAAAGGGTACACCCTCTTTAAATCTCCACTATATCAGGAAGTTTTCATAAAAACTTCAGCTTTTCTGGCCATTTGGTTCTTGAGAAGATTTTAAAATAACACCCTCCTATTTTTGCATTTTCATGATTATCTCCCCTTTGATAGGGGCCTGGTCCTTCATTTGAACAAACTTAAACCCACTTTACCCAAGGTTGATTTACACCAAGCTTGGTTGAATATGGCCCAGCTGTTCTGGAGAAGAGGTCGAAAATGTGAAAAGTTAACAGAAAGACAGTCGGACAGACAGACAGCAGACAAAATGTGATCAATTTGCACAATTCAAGGAAAACACACGATACATTCCAAATAAATCATTCCATCTTGCATTCACATTTCACTTTGTGTTCTCATTTACACTCCATTTATGCTCTACATTCACTCTCTGCTCATCAAATCGTGGTCTGTATTTACAAATCATTCGCTCATCATCCAAGTGGGAAAGTGGTACATATCAGGGAGTCAGGGACTGTATCAAAACAGTTTTAATTTAAATGAGGACACTCCAAATACGTGTACAGCAATATTGCTCTTTACATACAAGAATGTTAGATGATTTCTATTACAAAATATTTAAAATATCAGCAACAAGTTGTGAACTATAAAGAAAATGGCCAATATACATGTAGTCCTAAATGCATTCTTGAAATTTCTTGCAGAAAAAACTTAAAAAAGCATTCCAATGTTACCTGAATCTCTCTACAAATATTAATGTTAGATGATTTCTATTACAAAATATTTAAAATATCAGCAAATAGTTGTGAACTATAAAGAAAGGGGCCAATACACATGAAGTCCTAAATGCATTCTCAAAATTTCTTGCAGAAAAAACTTGAAAAAGCATTCCAATGTTACCTGCATCTTGAATTTACCAAAGTGTGGCTTCCTGCACTGAATTCATTTATTGAAATTCATCATATATCTATATCTGTCTATTCTTAACTTCCACATATAAACTCTTACAGTGAAATATTGAGAAAATTCTTGCTGTTTTATATTCCATATTAATAATACTAATTGGTGATAAAAAGAAAAATATATATATATAACACTTCCAAATGCCAACAAGTTTATAGTAAACATTCAAATGAAGTAAGATGAAAGTTTTTATTATACAACTTCAGTTTCAACAATAACTATTAATCATAACAATTCATTAAACGAATTTCCACTGAATGGTTGCATGTCTTCTGAGTACTTACATTATTCATGTATTCCGTTAATAAATCTGTAAGCTTTGTCCTGACAGCGTTACACTCCTGTACGATCCTCTCCTGCGGTCGTCCTCGTCACCGATGAGTCGGCCATTAGTGCGGCCCCACTAATGATACTCTCCAGCCGTTCCTCTAGTGAAGGCCTCGTCCTCACTTCGTTATAGGTTAAAGGGTCCATAATTATCTTTTGCTAAAAGTACATTAATTATTATGAGTTACCATTTCCCTATGAAATGTAGAAGACTAAATGTTTAAGACGAGCAATTACAAAGTAAGATGGCTATTCTCTTTCTACAAAAATATCAGTAAAACCGATGGATGCTCCCAAACTAAATCTAACCAATGACTGACTGACAAAATGATCAGTAACTGTTGAAATGAAGGCTTTGTTACAATGTGTGAACTTCAGATATCAAACAACTTGCTTTATCCTCATACAATATTTGACTTGCTTGTTTGTGATTATAAATCATATTTTATGTTACTATGAACTATGTTGTACTATGTTGTTATAACTTGTATCAATTTCTGAGAGATATAAGCTCAGTCCGTCAGACAGATAGATGGAATGACAGACACGAAAGCAACTATATGCCTCCCCATAATTTTTGGGGGAGGATAACAATAAAAATCATTTCAACTCCCATACAACTCTAAAATTTACACTACATGCTATTTAACTAAGTGTAAGCTGTTAGGTATTTAACTAACACTTTATGGGAAATAAAAAGGCGAAAATTTTCATGACACTTTAATCCTGGTTTTTTTTTACCATGAGGTTCGTCGTGCTGAGCCAGTTCTCCAGCTCCTTCGTATGGATGAGCATCCGAAGCCCCTGAAGCCTGGGCCACACCTGATATAGTGTTAACAGCATCCACCAGCTGTTGGTAGGCGTAGTCTCGGTTTGCTTTGGCTGGTGCTAGTTCTGGGTGCCTTACATAGGCCTAAAAGAAGCATGTCATTGTCAATACAAAGCGCATATTTATGTATGTGTTCTCATTCCTTTGTTCAGAAGATTACATGCATAACTAAAACTGTAGTCAGGCAAATCCCAATTTTTTTCACTCATCTGTACTTAGAACTGTAAGCAGCAAAATTTCTCACAGAAAATTATCATTTACCAGTAACAGATTAAACTCCAATATGTTGTTATAGAGCTGTTCACCCCCCCCCCCCCCCCCCCCACACACACACACACTGAACTTTCTCATCACATGTTTACAAGGCATTTATTTATATATGTATCATTCAGCTACCTTAGAAGTTGTCAGCAACATCATGCTGTTCTTCTTTAGAACAGCCCTGGCAGCAGCCAGATCATCTCGGCGTCTAGGATCCTTCAGGTCCTGTCAAAATATCCAGAAAACAAATACACCGATCAAATCAGACAATTTTCTCAGTTACAGGACACTGTAAAATTACCTTTCTACATGTTATGCATTAATTTCATCATAAAAAAGAAAGTAGCATAGGATAGAAATTTTCCATTAATTTATTCAGTTTGCCACGAAAAACTTATATACAATTATCATTGCTCGGGGGTTTTCCTGGTTTATTTTTGGGACCAGTTCCTTATCCAAAAATCAGATGTTTTACTAAATTTCAGTCCTTTCCCCCCCCCCAAATCAAGTATCCTTAAAATTCAAAACATAACAAACATTCTGAGAGTATTACATAAGCAATGCATGCCCACTACCAGCATCACTATTATTTGACGGATGTTATAAATCAGAGGGGGTACATATATAATACTTTTGTTAATTTTTAAAAAAAACCATTTTGTATTCCTAATTCAAACATTTCATGCCTCAATGTTCAAACTCTAACAGAACCTAGATAGGAAATCAAAGTAATAATGAAAAGCACTGAAAAGAAACATTCTACACAATACTATAGATAAATATGAATGCTTTTTAGCTGAATTAAAATTGAGGGTCTATGAAATGTTTGCAAGCCACTCTACATTAAATTTCCAGAGATCGTAATACATACATTTTGTCTTTGCGCAGCCCGCTGAGCCAGATCCACTAAGCTCTCTCCCAGATCCTTGAAGCTTGACATTAGCTCCTGTTGACTGGTGGCATTCCTAACTCGGTCTAAATCACCCTCAACCTGAAAAATGGTACACACGCACACTTTTCATTTCTCACCTCATGGATTAACATGACAATCGTAAATACATACGAACATGTAATGAGGTTCTGAGGAGAATGAATAAAAATAGAGCTAGAGTCACGAAAGGTCAAAATCCTCCCATTCTTT
>CAJDSM010002040.1:3867-22583 GCA_903981925.1 Ostrea lurida
GGAAAGTGTCGCAGCGAGCGGCACCTCGATACGTGGGTAGTGCAGAGGGAAGTTCTCGTGAATACCCACTATTTGCCACCACCCCTTCTTAACTGTAGCGTTAAGCAGAATTCTTGACTTTGATCTGGACTCCACTGATTAAATGTTCCTATGGCTTCTTTTGAACAACAAAGTTGCCTCTGTTTGAACTCTTCAAAGAACCTCACGCGCGGTCAGTCTGGTGACAATCAGCCCAGATTAAACACTACCCACCTTTGCATAATTTATATGGTCATATCGAAAAGAACCATGGGAGCATGGCCCTGAATTGAGTAAACAACATACAATCCCGCACAAAACCTTGTCTCGGGTTTCTTGAGATTTGAGTAAATAGGCCAGCGAATACGGAGAACTAAAGGAGTCAATACTATGACGTCGTACCACGCAGAGGAGGGTCACAGGTTATGGGAGTTAGTCTATCTGTTCTAGCTGCGGCCAACTGAATGTCTAGAGACATTGGAGTCCTATAGTTTTCAGCAGATCTCTCTGCGCCTTGGTCGCGCGTTCTCGTCTTTGGATGCAAGTTCTAGGACGTGCTTATGAATTTATGCTAGTATATCTCATATCTTTTATGGATTGCTTGCTGGTTTCTCACTGATCAGACACTTCCATTCTCACACTTTATTTCTGTAGGAGAATGATTATTACGTCCTTTAGTTTCTCGCTACACAAATAACAAAAGCCTGGGGAGGAAGGGCAAGGAAAATCATTCCACATAGAAGACTTTGGACAGTCGGATTTTTTAAATGGCCCTCAGTATGTCTGCTGTAGATTTAGATAGCGTATTCCTGCTTAAACTATTTTTGGTGACGGGGTTGCACTTGCAGCATATGCGATACCGGTCCCGGGAGCAAGTGCTCTGACATATTGCATCCAGTGGTTTCGTACATAACCTATGAGACCTTAACTCATATCGGATTTCATACTATTTTCAAGAAGTCTTCATTCGCGCACTCACATATTGTATGAGGACGCCCGCACCTCATATTCGTGGCTACCCAGTCTGTCCCTCTGTATGCGTGGTGAAACTGACCAGTGTTGTACATAGCTCCATCATACTATGGAAGTAACGAGACGTATTGAGTCAACACTCGGCTGTTTATGATACTATGGTGGTGCACCGTTGACCAGAGAGGGACAGTCTCTTCAGATAAGTTAGCTCGTCACGCAATGCATTTCTGGACAACTGTGTTAAGCCGCAATCTTTCTCGTGGGTTGGAAAAGACGGGTGCTTTACGGATAGGCATGAAGGCATATCGGGCTGTATTAGCTGAGTACTTCGAGATATATGCTGGCTCGCTTGACCCTGATTAATAAAGCGAGAACCAAGTGACATTTGGGACATTCTTGTTTGTTCTTTTCAAATGAACAGTAGCGCTGCTGTTCGCTCATCTGAAACACGACGCATCACACGTAGGATGACCTTGCCGTAGCTAGCTTAACGATCAGGGAGAGGGCTTTGCTTATGGGGGATATCAGGGTCTAATACGTAGAGTAAAGCTATACATATTGGAGCATATAAGAGGCTGTGATTTCCCCCTCTATCCTTTACAATGTGGTATCTTCTACACAATCCTGTCTATCTGGAGAAGTGTACTCTGTACAGTCTGCCCTGGGTGTGGTAAGATGGAGGAGGGGGTTGGGCGAGCGAGAGTGGCTTCTAATCTTTATCCTCGATCCTAGCGGTGTTGCCAACAAGCATCCTGCGATTGCATGAAATGTGCTGGCTGCGTTGCCGATTGCGGCAGTGTCGATCACTAGAGGGGTTCGCTATTATTTTAATCTTGGCGCCGTTTTAAATATGTTCAGTGATAAACATTAGGGTTTTTGTAGACCATTTAATTGGTAATATAAATGATCCCACTCCTGGCTTCTGTCAAATTAGATCCTGGGGGAGGCTTAGTCGTTCTCGACACTAAGATCTCTTAGTTGTCTATAGTTCTATTTCATCAGCAATCAATCCTTGGAATACTAGTTCGTGGAGTACCAGTCAACTTCAGCCTGATTATGGTTAAATTTCACACGAGACTTTTCCTTCGTAATTCATTGTACTATTTGTGTGTAATGAATTTTCCTGATATATACTCACGGGTAATATGTATAGCAAGCTAGGCAATAAGCTTGTCGCAGTCCACTTTTTCTTCCTCATCACGGTCAGCACACACACACCATAGAACAAATATAATTTGAAAGCGCACGTAATACTAGGTTTTTTTTGTCTCTAGATATGGAGATTGCACACCGGGGGAGGCTCTTCAGGCTGCATATGCATAATCACTTATACGAGAAAACAGATTCTTGCCCTAGGCGGCATATGGGATAATGTCAAGATTTAAATACAATTAGAGATACAACATTCCTGGGGGGAACATCAGGTTCAATTTGGAGTCAGCGTACCTCCGGACTAGCAACGGTTCTTTAAACACCTTTATCGCAGAGTTCACTGAGTCGGACCGGGCTCATCTATCTACTTCTTATCGGTTGCAGATCTTGATCTAAATTTCAATGCAACAAATGTTACAAGTTCGTGAAAAAGAGTTATGTGTAGGCTTTAGTAAACTTGGCCAACTGGTGAGAAATGGGTAAGTCAATCTGTATATCTTGTCCCTCATTGAATATTTCTCGCAAACTCGGACGATGCATGATCCCAAGTATGGATGGCTTGGCACTCTAAGCCGGGTTGACTCGCGTTAGGAGAGTTGTTCTAATTCATCAATCGAAGGTATCGGAGTAACGTGAACAGATACGGGTCTTTTCATCCGCCTTATATTTGTACGTGCGGTATAACTTTATGAATGTCGATCTTTCGCGTAATGTACAATGAGTTTCAGGATTTTCAGACCCACCATCTCTTCGATCAGGGCTGGATCAGTGACATTCTTATTCTCAAATAGCTAAGAAAGACTGCAATAGATTTTGAGTGCTTGGAATTCCCGGACGTATTACTACAAAGTCTCACGGCTGGTGAAACGAGAATATTCATCGGCTATGCACTACTCAAACCTGTTGGGAGCTCTATTCTTCTGTTTTTCCTTTTCTGTCGTTTCATACTGTAGAAATGGCAATGTCATATTTGTCACATTTGAATAGTATTTTCTTTACCCTCTGCACGGAGGCGATCAAAACTCGGCTGTAGTTATTCAACCTACCTATATTTAACTTCGCAATGGCCGTCGCTGAATATTTGGTCATTTACGGTTTTGGTAAGACGCATTGTTATTGATTGCCTCATTTCGTCACTCTACAGAAAAGGTTGTAATCGTTAGCAATAACTTTTTATACTTCTGACTATGTTTTCTGCAGTAAATACATAACTCCCAAATCTACAGGGAGAAAATGAACTTTCTAGAGGACGGGGTACGCTTGATAGAAATGAAGTAGATATGGGAGCGATATTAGCATAAGCTATCGGTAAGTTTCTGTGAAGTCAGTTCTATTTCCGTACTGGACGAACTTAGGACACTAATCTTCCAGACAAACTAGCGTTCTTCAGTTTCCTAATTGGCTTTTTATAGATTTGTCGGATTTATAAGCTATCACTGACTATTTTGGTCCTGGAACAAGTAACTCTTCACTTCAGCTGAATACTCAGCTTGCTATCATGAATTTTCTATCAATTTAGCACTCATAATTCTTTGCATCTCTGAATAACTTTTTTTATCGCAACGAGATACTCTCATTTTCTAATTTAATATGTTTCTATTGTCCTGAGGAGTTCTATAAACTCCTAAATCATGCTTTTGTTTTTCTGTCCTTGAATACAGGGCGACATCTACAAGGCATCGGTAATATGTGATATTGATATGGTTTTTTGCCGGTTATGCCATAGGTTGTTTCCTAATGATTCAGTATTTTGTAAGCACCACCGAACTCAATACTGAACTTGGTTTACAACAACCTAGCTCTATAATTACTACTATTAAGCTACGTATAGGCTTTCTTACTTCATATCATATACGACGAAACCTAGTATTACGTATAACTTTTTAATTCCCATTGAGACCACTGATGAGTTGACGTCTCCAGGAACAGCATTTTCGTTGAAGCTCGACGAAGCCACTTGAATTCAGTGTGGTCCGGACCTCGTTAATGTTAAATACATATGAGAGCTGTGGTGATGTTTATTAGTGCCTTATTTCTATTTCCACATAACTGAATTCTTTGATCCAGAGAGTATTATATAATCTTCTTGTTTTTTTAGTATGACTTCCACTCAAACCAGATAGCGTGATCCGGTTAAGAATATGCGAATGAACATGATCGATATGGGCGAAATAAACGATTTTGTTGACCAAACAGAGAAAATTCGAATTTTTTGGAGGAAAAACGGCTGCATTATTTAACTAAAGTACTTCATTTCTAAGCTATTAGAAATGTTTTAAATATTGAAATAGCTATAGTGTACAATCTAGGTTCGAGAGCTATGGTTCGGAGCATCCTTACTATATAAGGGGGAAGCGGACTTCAGAGTGAAGGAATTTGGAAAAATTTGGTGTCCGCCATTTTGATATCGAGCCATTATTGATCGACCCTATCTTAACGCGGCATTTTCATTGAAAGGCCGAGTCTATTTATTTTCGTTGAGCAGCACGGAGAAACTCGAAGATAAGGTTAAAAGGGGAGCGTGATTCGTTGGACCATAATAATTATATATGCGCGTTCAGGATAAACGTTAATTCTTATGCCTCTGCCTTTAGAGAATACGGTGCAACCAGACTATAACAACTAAAATTCTATATTTCTAATATGTATTATTAATTCAATTATGCTAATGTGCAACAGTATTCTATAATAGCGCCCTATATTAATTAAAGAATTAATATTACATAAGTAGCTCACTTTACTAACATAAAGTACTATTATAATATTTTATTATTAGAATAGTATGTCAATAAGAACACAACGATAGTGACAATGTACAGTTTAGCGGTCTATTATCCATAAATACATCCATACAGGTGATGGGTATAGTGTTGGGATGTATCCATGAGGCCCACAGGCTTGGTATATACTTGATCTACGGTTAGATAGATTCTAAGTAAAACTAAAACATGTCTTAACAAAATGTGTTCTTGCGAGTAAAAGAGTTATGAATATCTAGACATTAAATCGTCCCGTACAGTGAGCCATGGGAATCCGCGGAGCCCTTGGGCATGATTTTTCAAAATATCATAGGGCGGTTGCTCACTTGAAGAGAGGTGAAACTAAAGATCATTCATTTACTGTCTTTGATAGAGGAGTTATCATGTATAGTTGTCCGCAGAGCACAGCCACTAATCTTTCTGCGATATATTTTGACTCACTGTGAGACCTTGAGCCTTTTAGATAGCGGATTCTATTCTCGAAAATCGATATAGTCTTCCATTCGAGTTTGAATATCATAACAAGATCCCCAAGTTTCATTTGAATCAGAAGTTATTCCCTCTGCCGAACCTTTCTATGTTGTGTTCTCTAACAATATTGGTTTTTATGAGTCACTGTTGATTCTGATTAGACCCTATTGGGATGGATTTTGCTGAAAATCGCAGGACATAGGTTCTTCTCACACTAGCCTTTGGTCCTCACTGGCTCCCTTGCCACATCAAGCCCAGGGAACTCAGGCTTAACATTGAATGATTCCTTCTCACACTCCACTTCGAACTATATGATTATCTAAATATTTCCCAGTTTCATTGAATCCAGTGTCTTGTATAACATAATGTTTTATGTTACAGTCCGGTAACATCTCTAATTATATGACGCCCTCTGATACACCCTGCTCACCGCTTCATCTCATCATATCACAATAAGCCGAGTTCATGTCGCTTCGATTGCCACTCGGCTAACATAATAGACTGTACTTTTATCATTCTATATAACATGATATAGATGTCATTGTGATAACATCAAGGTAACAATCAAGGAGAAACAGGTTACATGTCGAAATAAATATATGCGCCGAATCAAAATGCATGCTGAAAAGGTTTTAAATACTAGGTAATAGGCTCTGTTTGGGGTTTTAAAACTATTATTTATTGTATTGGTGCAAACTTGGACATACCAGAGGCTGGGATCAAGTGATATATATACATGTAATAGGATGAAAATACCTAGCATTTGGCCACGTGAGATAGCAAGCTCTTGACCATACGTATTTTTGTTTAGTAAATTTATCATTTATATTGGCTGAGTATTAGAGGGGAGGCACTCTACCGCCGAGGTCTAAAGGATACTATAGTTTGATTATATATCACTCCTTGGTATAGAGTATTCAAAAGTTTTGCGCACAATACACTTCAATCGTACGTTGTTGCATGATCGCATTATATTCCACAGAATTTAGCTTATCCAAATTCAACCCAGTCTAATAATATCAACTGAAAGACGCTAGAAAATATAACAATCCAAACATCGGAGTTTTATATCCGAGTTGTACTTTGTAATTCCTGGTATCGTCTGGTGGCGCAAAACTTTAGTCGTAGGCAGCTCTTTATTGATCCTTCCTATTCGCAGCACACATGGACTCTCATATGGGTATCCCTGCTGTTAAAGTCTGTCATATCTCGAGGCTAGTTGGCTGCTGTCATGGATAATAGGCTAGAACTACTGAAGACGGAGAGTGACGTACCAGGCCAGTAAAGGAAGAAGAGACGGTTTTTCATGTGTTCGCACACGTATGATGTGATATTGTATCGTTCGTCTTTTATCTCCGCTCATGGAAGAGGCCATGCCGTGGTGTATGCCTTCGACACATGTCCTTAGGTCCCAAGAGGTTCCTATATCCTCATGCACTCTGTTGGTATGGGTAGCGATTGTTAAATGTGGAAGTTTGTTTTTCGACTTCCGTCATCAGTAGTCAAGATAGCCACTATGATCGGTTGTCTATCGGCAATTGCACACGACAGCTAATAGTCCCTGACTTGCAGACTTGCAACGATATGCCCATTCCGGTCTTAGAGGCATGACTTGCTATGCGAGGTTATTGAGTCGAGTTGTTTCCGGTTATACACAAGGAACTTGCCTAAGTCTTTGAGGTGTTCTATATTATTCCATGTACAAATGGCGAGGAACAACCTCGACTAGTCTTTGTCCCCGTATTTTCATCTTCGCAAGAGACACCTGTCCCTCTGTTCCTTATGGTCACTCTCTTTTGGTTTTACCTTACTGTATAAGCCTGGAAAGCCAGTCGTAATCAGATAATGATATGCTCGGGCTATTAGATATTTTGGGTGTAGACAAACACAGATACCATGTAATACAATTTCTGCGTGTAAAATGTCAAATATTGTAATGCTGCCTACAACATTGATATGGATTTATAAACTGTAGAACTCATGGCATTGTTAGTTGATTGATTTTCTGATAGAGGAGTTCTGCCCCCTTGTGCGAGCGCAATTGCAAGGACGCTCACCGCTCCCTCAGAGCACAGTACAACTGAATATCTCTGCCAGTTCTCAGAACACACTCTCGCATCCATTCGTAGAACGAGATTAGATTAAGGGCGGAACTTCCGGCGGATAAATGCTGTCAATCAAGTTTGACTATTCACTATTGCCTGTTGGAACGTAACAAATCCTGTCTGGGTCAAACAATCGAGCGAGTTTCGCTCGTTAACAAGCTGTCTAAGTCATATGTATATTCAGTTCCTTTCTTTCCTGAGTCCAAGCTAAATCTCTGGAGCTGATTGGTTGGCAGCTTATTTCAATTTCTGCGTAGCCACTACTTTAGCATCTCTACTGGGGGACGTCCATTTGCGTGGGGCTGCATTTGGCCTTGGCTTGGGCTCGGGTTTGGCGCTACATACGTTGTAACGTAGACGATTTTTTTGTTTTTCGGTGCCACTGCTGTGACACGGGACTTCGGTTTTTCCCGGTCCTCGTCCCGATGACGCCCCATTCAGTGCCTTTCCGACACCGCAAGGGGAGCTGTGGGCCGTACTGTCTCCCGGACCCACACGGTAATATGTGAGCCAGTTCTGGACAAAAGCCGTGTCCGTACACTGTCGTAAACGCGCATACGCTAACCTTATGCGGGAGTTTATCTTACGTGTATAGGATTGACGAGTATAACAAGCTTACTCATCTGTTAGCATATTTTTAAATAGACTTTACTAAATGGCTGATCACATCTCATAAATTGCATTTGATTCATTTATTCAATCAATGATAATTTTAAGCTATTTACAAATTTCCATTGCTCACATGGGTATTTCATGCACCGAGACCGCGGTCAGACCAGCACAGTAGATTGCACTGTAACATATTCATAGCCACTGTAAACGTTTTTCCACACTGATTTGACTACCGATTGCTCGTTTATGCCTGTCAGGCGGGTGTACCGGTCAACAGGGATGCTTACTCTCCTGGGTGATGTCAGGGGTCAGGTGTTTCGCCGATCTTTGTTTTGTTATTCTATTTTGGACTTACACGATTGCTCACATGTTCGTTACTGGTTGCTTTACTTTCAGCTATTTACGTGAAAGATCGTTATATTATTTATATATACGGAGTAATTTTATAGTCGACTTGCCAGCGGAGGCGATAATCGTTGAGAATATTGAGTCTATACACTAGTTAGGTCTATAGGATCGTCGTATGATCGGTTGGTCTTTAAATGAGAAACTTTTCTAGTTTGCATTATTGCTTTATGTAGGCTGTGAGTCAATTCTAATCAACATGGGTTCTCAGCCATCCCTTGCGTGTCGTAAGAGGCGCACTTGACTGGGGCGGTCTTCGGATGCGACCGAAAACGAAGGTCCATTCCGACAAGGTGTGGCACGACGCTCCCTCCTGCTACAGCCCTAGTGCGAGCATAGGCCTAATTTTACAGCCCTTCACCGGCTTTGGTCCGTCTTTATGAGTGAGTATTCTAGGTTGGTGGGACGTAACGAGTATAATCATCTTTCCAATTACATATATCTTGATTGAAGTTGCGAGTTACCCATGTAGTTTTCGCATTTTATACTGTTAAGCATGCGCAACCACCACAAAAGCACATTGCAGGGGTGGATCAGGAGTTTGCAAGGGGTTCTCAATTTCCCTTAAAAGGGGGGGGGGGGGGGGAGGTCGACCCCTTGCCATCAGCTTTCACCAAGAATCAAGCATAGTAATCTTCACATTGATTACGGGCTGCTATGAGCGTTACCGTATTTAATTATGTTCTCCACATTTGAGATTCGATCGTTGCTCTGTAAGGCTTGGCAATTCTGTTTAATTGAGTTAGATAAGCTGATTCGGAGGGTGTTGCCATGGAGGAGTAATTCTCCCATCGGGGCTCCACTTTGGGATTATCAACCTGGTGCCCGATACGCCTATCTCAATCTATAGCAACAGTTATATAGCCTATTTAATACTTACTACCAAATTCAATATCTTCCATCCGCTCCGGTTTTGATACGTAGCGTGGATGATCTTTCTCCAAGTTGAGAGTCACGTCGAGGTCATTCTAATGACCAATGAAATCATCACTAGTTCATTATGCTTCTTGTGTCTAGAGTTGCTTCGAATGAGAATCGTGATCCAAAAAGAGCATGGCGGCGCCAATAACACATCAATGTTCTCGTTAGATATTTGTGTCGTCTGCGTTTTCCTTTTTTTACGTTCCCGTAAACGAATCGGGTACATCATTCAATTGCGTGGAAGCCTGCGGCTACACGAAGAAGAACGTTGTAAACGTTTGCATGTCCGAAAGACGTGTTTCCCGTTCCTCCGGGTGTGCCAGAAATGTTTTCGCTGGAGAGTACACAGTTGGAGGGCGGTGGATGGAAGCGCTTTTCGTAGCATTCGTTCTACGATGTCAAGGTCACCGGCTAACAATGAGGTCAGTGTCTCCAAATATGCACCTACGTAAGTTTACGGCCAGTAAGAGTCTTCAAGATTTGGACGTTGTTTGACTCCTGATCTCACACTTATGGTACCACGTGCGATTAGTCATTCTTTAATATTTTGAACACCTCAGATCGTTGCGCATCCAGGGCCAATGTTTGTTTTGACGACCATGTTGGAGGGTCAGTCGCGTACGCGCGTTTTGACGGCTAGGAGGCTGAGGTCACAACCTGGCACTTGAGTGACGGTGAGCTACAACCCCCAGATTTCGGCTCCCCCAAGTCGTATGTGGTGCCTGCTAGTGCCCAGTTCGCAGGCTTTATATTATGAGAGGCCAAAATATAAGATCCATAGAGGTGTTTATCAGTTACCCAAATCTGAGTTGATTTTGCCCGCTACCAACCCAACAACTCACTTTGAACTCCATATTTTCTTCTTCTTAGTTTGCACGCAAACTCGTAGGGCAGTTTTTTCTTTCATCTAGCGCATTTTATTTGGTGGAGCTAGCGTCCCACTTGGGAGTAATCGAAAATCTACTCTGCCGTTGGTTTTTCTTGCTGGGCCAGTTCGGCCAAACTAGTTCAATCTTGAGATAATCCCACCATTTTGGACCCATATCCCCTCGGTAGGCCTTTATTGGCACCAAATGCTTTGCCTGGGGTGGGGGTCATACCTCATGGAGCATTTGTGGCATTCTTACCAGTATTTGTCCTCTTTTGACCGATATTCCCATTACAGCTAGCCCACGTTGTGCACTGTTGCGTCTTGGCAGACCTTTCGAACGCCACAAGCTCAATATCTATCTCAAAGATTGAATTTTGCCAGCACTTTGTGATAGGTCCATATTTTGGCATCTAGGGCCCAGATGCACATTTTGTGTACTATGTCCTGTTACCTATCTCCACTGGTTGATGTTGATTATTTTTTGTTTTACTCCCACCGAGATATCTCCTCTATGGAGACGTCACCATTGCCGGTGACGGCTGCATTTAGGCTTGCTCGGTCGAGTTTGAGCCAGGAGGGACGTCTTTTCGTGCCACACCTGCTGTGGACACGGGGCCTCGTTTTTCCCGGTCTCACCGCATGGCATGTCATAGTTCCTACGTACACGTGTGTTCCCTATAGGCTCGTTTTCACCGTTCCTTTCGTCCCTGCTGTAGCGAGTCACCACGCGGCTCTAGTCCCTTTTGACATCGCGTTTTTTATGATGGGATTTTATCGACTACTTGCCCATCGTCCCTGGGTGGGACGTACTCATGCACGAAGAGTGCCCCATGATGTTACCTTTCCCTAGCTCGGGGAAGTGCCCCATTTCCCGGCTTCGCACTTTGCAGACTTTGGTGTCCTGGCCGCGCCGGCACATGTTTCCGAGCTTAGCACTTAGACTTTTTGTCCTACCGTTCTAGGCCTGCGGCCCATTTCCCCGAGCTTCGTAACCTGCGACTTTGCTGTCCCAGGCCCACGTGACGGCGCATTTTCCCGAGCTTTATTTGCAGAGACTTTGCTGTCCGGCCCCGCGAGGCGCTTTCCCGAGCTAGACTGGGGATTTAGTCTCCCTACTCGGGCCGTGCCCTGGGGGTTAGGAAGTACTGCACGGAGCTGCCACGAATGTTACCTACGTGACTTACGCACTTTTCGACTGTGTCTCTCCCCCTCACCAACTACGAGGCGGCTCGGTGCACCATTGTGCCCCTTAGACGTTTGTTTTTAGCATGGGGATTAGTCTCCCCTGTATCGGCCGTCGCACCTGGGCGTTGGCGTATCCTGCACGCTGCCACTGATGTTACCTATCCTACCGGGTGAGTGCCATTCATCACCTGCAGTTTGCAGACTTTGCTGTCCTCATGCTATACTGGAAACCTGCGACGCGCGCATTTTCCCGAGCTTTGGATGGGGATTGTCTCCACTCTCGGTGTCGTGTCCTCTGGGGGTTCAGGCCGTACTGCACGGCGATGCCCCTGCACGGAGATGCCATGGATGTAGGCAGCATTATACGCAGTGATGCTGGTAACTTAGAGATTTTCCACTGATGTGTCCTCAGCTTCCCGCTGCCAGCTACTAGCGGGCCAGTGCACCATTGCCCATAAGTTGTTTCGGACTGGGGTTGTCCTCGCCTCTCGTCCATGCCCCTGGGGGTTAACGAGTCTGCACGCAGTGCCGCGTGCTTACCTCGTAAGCAGCCCAGTGACGGCTCATTTTTTCCCGAGCTGCACTTCGATTTTTTCTTATTACTAGTCCCGCCATGCCCACATCAGTTATCTCACCTTACATCGGGACGAGCGCGTTCCCCTCCGGTTTGCGACTGGGTTTTTTTTTTTACATAGTCCCGACTCCGGCGTCCAGCGTCAGGGCTTCACCCAGGACGATGGACCATTACCGCGTCCGTGTCGCACGACATGTTCCGTTTACGCTGATGACTGTCTGAACGAGCATCGCCACAGCTCGTTCGTTCCTGTTCGTTTCCTCGCCCGCTTCGCGCCTGCTTTTGTCCTTTGTGGAGCGTTTCTGCAGCCCAATTCGAGGCCAGTACGCAGGCTGCGGCCGTGGAGCCGGCTTCTTCTTTGCGCCCGCCGACTACCTCCCCTACCCACAACCTACGATATGATACTACCTCCTATACGTACAAGATGTGCTCCTCTCCGCAGAGTTAGGTTAGTCGACTACTCCTCTCGTTGCCTGTCCTCACTCCCGTTCCCCCTGAGCACCGCTTCGCTACCCTTGTCCCTCTACTACGTCCGCGCAGACTTTTCCTCTCACCACTCCTAGCGTTACATTTGGTCCCCTGCTTTAGCTCGCTGTATGCAGACCCCGCAGCGGCGTGTGCCAGAGGTTTATCGGTGCAGCCCGCACAGCGACCGCTGTCTCTCGACGCGCCGACTAGCATCAGGCGATTCCCGAGACACGGGGGTCATATGCACCTATTCATTTTGTTCCATTTTGGTCGTGTTCTGGCTGTATTGCTTTTTGGGTGTATTCCCTCATACCGATTTTATACTTTTTATGCCTTTTTTTTTGGTATGGTTTTTTGGACTTTTTGTCTTTTTGGTGTACGTTTGCCTATGTCGCTTTTCATCTATATGTACATTCCGCACTGGAGTTTGGCTTACCGTGGTTTGGTCACACTGTGATCGTCTGGAGTCTGCATGGGAGGCAGTACGTGGCGTGTAGTGCACTTACTCGTTTCTTCTCTCCTTCTTTCTTCGCACGTACCTTTCTGCGCTCATCGCTGTAGGTGGCCCATCCTCTCCACACGGGAGGAGGCCAGAGAGAGCTTGGGGCACCTTGCCAGGCGGTGCGCGAGGTTACGGTACGAGTGAGGCGAACGAGTATGAGTTCCTATCCAGCCACTTTTGTTTCTGCCTCCTCTCTAGACCCGTTCGATTCACAGCTGTCCCTCGGTGCAGACTCCGTTGATTGTCACTGTATTCTGCGTCATTAGGGTTACGTACAATATTACCCACTCCCATCCTTGCTGGTCTATCGTATCTTACGGGCTATATCACCAGCACTCTCAGCCCGACCAGAGTTTTTTGGTTCGCGACCATGGCACCATGTTATTATTTTCTCATTTATCGTACGCTGCGTCCCGTTGCTTTCGGGGCATCGGGCCTCAGGTGGCTGGACGCGAGTCGCCGTTGTGTCCGGGTCCGTGTCCCCGAGATATCCTTGGCCGCGCTGCTGGGGGTCCTTTGGTTCCAGTGCGAGGCTAGCTGTGCCACATGTACTCTTGGACGTTGGGTTTGAGTCCCTCTGACGGTTTACTTTGTTTAGAGGATCCACGGGTAGGCGTGGTTCCTTTTGTGCCGGGTACTGGCCGGCTGCAGTTAGGATGAGCCTTCGCACCTATCTCTGCCGGAGGAGGAGCATTTCACGTTCTTTTGCTACGTCTATTTTTGTTACGTTATTTCTTTTGGTTCGTTAGGTTTGGGTTTGGTGTTGGGTTGTGGGTGAGGTAGTCTGGGCGGAGGGTGTGCGAGAGCCGGCTCCACGTGCCGCAGCCTGGGTATGGCCCCTCGGGCCTTCAGACGCTTCTCCGGCACGCATTGCTACGGGGCGGGGCGCGCCGGGAACGTAGCAGTCGAACGGAGCTGTGCGATTGGCTTCTTCAGTCAGTCTGGCTGAGTTTAATACGTATGCACGCTACTTGAGTTCAGATCGATTACTTTTGCGGTGATATGGATCCTCCGCAGTGGGAGGCTGGTGTGCGAGCAGGTGTGAGCGTATGGGGGTGTTAGCCGGTAGGAGTGGAGCTTCCGGTGTTGGGCTTCTCTTCCCATTTCTCTCTTTTTGTTGTCTGTCCCCTCGCCTCTGGCTACGCGGAGTCCCGGGGACTCTTTTTTGTAACAGTCCGACCGGGGGATTTACGCGCCGCCTTCACTTCCCGATCTTAGGTTACGTAGGTACTATGTGGCAATCGTGGTACGTAGTCACATAAGGAAAGTCTGTGCTACTCGCGCACCTGCCGTCTCGGGCCTTTTTTGTTGACGTCGGTATATCATCTGGCCTCTGTCGTGCCAGGTCTTTTCTAACCCAGGGATGGCGAGTAGTCGCTATCCTCCTTCACACTCTCTGGTCCTTTTGGCTATGTCGACGCTTGCCTGCGCGTGTGCTCAGGTTGTTCGCAATGGGATTCTGAAGCTCGCTAGGGCACACACACCACATCTTAGGAGGATCGAAGGATAGTTGTCTAGGCCGGTTAATGGTTCTCGTAGGTACTCTCTGTTCGTTATCTTTGCCTTTACTCCATTTGTCAATCTTCCGTGCAGCCGCGGCATCCTTCCGTGCAGGTACTTTTCTCACCATCAGGGCACGACCGAGTAAGTGGAGACCTAATCCCCATTCTACCTAGCTCGGAAAAATGCGCCGTCGCTGGGCCTAGGACAGCAAAGTCGCAAACTGCTAGGTATCTCCAGAGAAATGGGGCCTTCACCCGAGCTTAGGGATAGGTAACGATCATTTGGCATCTGTCGTGCAGGTACTTTCCTTAACGCCCAGGGGCACGAGCCGGTAGTTGGAGACTAATCCCCATCCTAAAACAAGCTCTAAGGTGCAATTTGGTGCACCTAGCCTCTAGTTAGCCTGGGCTAGGGAGGTGAGGACACTTTATTGAAAAATTTCTAAGAGTTCTACGTAGGTAAATCGTTTGCATCTTCCGTGCAGGTACTTTCCTAACCCCAGGGCACGGCCGAGTAGTGGAGACTAATCCCATTCTAGCTCGGGAAAATCGCGTCGGCTGGGCCTTAGGACAGCAAAGTCTGCAAAGTACTGGCTCGGGAAATGCGCCGTCACTGGGCCTTAGGACAGCAGAAGTCTGCAATGTCACACAGCTCGGGAAAATGGGTCCGTCACTTGGGCCTTAGAGACTTAGAAAAGTCTAGTTCTAAAGCTCGGAAAATGGTGCCGTCGCTGGCCTTAGGACAGCCAAAGTTGCATAAGTGCTAAGCTCGGAATGGGGCACTTCTCCGAGCTTAGGGATAGGTACATCATTTTTGGATCTCTCGTGCAGGTACTTCCCAACCCCTCCCAGGGACAATGGGGCAAGTAGTCTAGATTAACGGTCCATCAATAAATATAACTCTAGGTGCAATTTGGTTTACTTAGCCTGCTGGTTTATCTGGCTACAGAGGGACGAAATGATATGTTGAAAAGTTTCTAGTCCATAGAACACACTACTGGTACGTAGGAACATGATTCCATTCGGATGAGACCGAACTAGCCCCGTTTCCAGTGGGACGGATAAAATCGTCCAGACCTCTTGCATGCAGGCCTACACTCACCGTCAAATGGTGCGCATCTCGTATGAGTGAAATATATTCTGAGACGTCTACATATAATCATAGTCTAATCAAATTACCTTTTGGAATTATGAAACAGTTTGGATGTCAAAATTGGCCGTGGCTTCGACTAAGATGTCATATATGACCAGCGGCATCAATAGTGCTGGCTAGTCAATGGGCTTTGAAAAATAGCTTGGTGTCGTTCGAAAAGAGTGAACGATACTTTGCGAAATCTATAAATCTCTAGGGTATGATGCTCCACTCATGGGTAAAGTCATGTTTGGTTGGGGGTTTGATTATAATTCTATAGATCTAAATAAGTAATATGCCTAATCTCACTGTTATCTCCTAGGGCAAGTATTTAAGGCCTATGTGGTATGTCCTATAATTGGTTGTCGATTATCTCATAGATGAATTTTTATGGCCGTTTGAATTTGCCCTAGCTATAGTAAAATACTTCCATACGGCATGTAGTTAGATTTTTTCGATTACTCCAAGTAGGTATACGTAGTCTCCACTAAATAATATGTGCGCTAGATTAGAATGTTTAATAACTATAGTTGGTCTGCCTACGAGTTTCGTTGCTTAACCTCTAAGAAATAGAATAAATTATGGGATTTCAAAGTTGAGTTGGTTGGGTTTTGGTAGGGGCAAAATTTCAACTCAGATGGTGGGGTAACTGATATATACCTCATATGGATTTTAATTTTATTTTGGCTCTTTCACTAATATAAAGCCTTGGCGTAATGGCACGACCCAAACGTACAGGGCACATCAACTTGGGGGAGTAAGCCGAAATTCTGGGGGTTGTAAGCTTCACCGTCACTCTAAGTGCCAGGTTTTTGTGACTACTCCTAGCGCCTTCAAAAACGCCGGTACGCGACTTCTGACCCTCCAACAATGTTCTCTCGTCGAACAAACATTTTGGCCTCTGGATGGCAATCGATTTTTGAGGTGTTCAAAATTTATTAAAGAATGATAGTCATTTCAGTTGGTTACATAAGGTGTGGTATTAATTCAGTAGTCATTACAGACGTCAATCTTGAGACTCTTACTGGCCTAAAACTTAGTAGTGTCATTTTTGGAGACAGACTGACCTCATGTTAGCGGTGACCTTGACATGTAGAAGAATGTCTACTACTTGACAAATCTCTGCTTCCATCCACCCTCTTTTCTTTGTGTATCTATCCATGGCCCGAAAACACCTTTCTGCACGTTTTCTACTAGTTTGGAATTCTGAAATGTTAACTGCTTGAGTGTGCAGCAGCGGGAACCACGTTTTCTTTCCGGGCATTGCAACGTTTATCAACGTTTTCTTGTCTTTCGGTGTTAGCGCAGCTTTTTTCTCCAGGGCTATTTGAATTTGGATGTTACCCGATTGTTTACGGACTTTGTAAAAAAAAGGAAAATCCGCAGACGACACAAATATTTCCTAACGAGTAACATTTGATGGTGTTATTGGCGCCGCCATTGTCTCTTTTTGGATCACGATTTCTCATTCGGAAGCACTCTAGACTTACAAGAAGCATTTAATGATTTTACTAGTGATGATTTCATTGGTCATTAGAATTTGACCTCGACGTGACTCTCAACTTTTGAGAAAGATCATCCACGCTACGTATCAAAACCGGGGAGCGGATGGAAGCACTTATTTGAATTGTGGTAATTTTATTAAATGGCAAATACGTGCAAGAGTTTAATAGTTCTACGGCACCAGTGGTTAGATATCCCAAGATGGAGCCCCGATTGGGGAGAATTACTGCTTCCATGCAACACACTCCGAATCAGCTTATAATCCAATAAACAGAAATTTGCCAATGTTACAGAGCAACGATCGAATTCCAAATGTGGAGAACATAATAAATAGGTAACGTCATTACAGCCTTCGTTCAAGATGGAAATTTATCTATGCTTTGATTTTCTTTGTTGTGAAAGATTGATGTTCGAAGGGGTCGACCCCCCCCCCACCCCTTTTGGTAAAGAAATGTAGAACCCCTTTCAAAACTTCCTGGATCCACTCCTGCAATTTGCTGTCTTTTGTGTGGTTTTGCGCATGCTTAGAAAGTATAAAATGCGAACTTACGTGGGTAACTCGCAATTCGAATCAATGATATATGTAATTTGGATTTAAGATTGATTATTTATTGTTTTACGTCCCACCTAGAATATTTCACTCATATAGAGACGTCACCAATGCCGGTGAAGGGCTGTAAAATTTAGGCCTATGCTCGGCACTTAGGGCCTTTGAGCAGGGAGGGATCTTTATCGTGCCACACCTGCTGTGACATGGGACCTCGGTTTTTGCGGTCTCATCCGAATGACCGCCCCATTCAGTCGCCTCTTACGACACGCAAGGGGATGCTGAGAACCATTTTGGATTTAGTAATTGACTTAAGCTAATTAAAATAAATTGCTATATGAAATTTCATACACATCGCATGGACCAAACATCTATTATTACCTAATATTTCTAACGATTATCGCCTCAGCTGCAAGTCGACTATAAAATTTTACTCCGTTAATTTAGTAATAATATAGATTCTCTTTTTACTAAATAGCCTGAAAGTAAAGGCAAACATAACGAACAGTGATCAATCTTGTAAGTCCAAAATAGAATACAAAAACAAGAGTCGGGCAAACACGGACCCCTGGACACACCAGGAGGAGTAAGCATCCCCTGTTGACCGGTTACACCCGCCTTGATCAGGTAAACGGAGCAATCGGTAGTCAAATCAGTGTGTGAAAAACGGCTTTACAGTGGCTATGAATATGTTACTTCAATCTTACTTTGTGCTGGTCTTACCTGTCTCTCGGTCATTGAAATACCCATGTAGCATTGTGAAATTTTGTAAATAGCTTTTAAAATTTCATGATTGAATAAAATGAATCAAATTTGCAATTTATGAAATTGTATAGCCATTTTATAGTAAAGTTCTATTTTAAAAATATGCTAACAGGATTGTAAGCATCTTTGTTTTTATTCAATTTCCAATTTACTGTAAATAGCTTTTTCCCGCCATAAAGGTTTAGCGTTTGGCGCGTTTTACTGACATGTGACTTTGGACAAGGGTCAGAACTTTTTTTTATCTTCACATGA
>CAJDSM010002043.1:7708-20806 GCA_903981925.1 Ostrea lurida
GAAAAGTTCAATGTCTGACAAAAAACTAAATTTATTCCACTAAAATTGATGTCAGATGACAGAAACATTTACGAGAGTTTTATCCCCCTCCCCCAAACTATTTGAATTTAGATTTTTATTCGACGTTGATCTTTCGATCTCACCCCCGGATGGTGGAATTGTAGAAAGAAGTGAAGATTTTTGGTTTTAATGAGAATAATGGTGAAATTGTAGGACGATGACTCTGATGACAGTACCTCAGCTGACAGTGATACGCCGCTCATGGAGGAAACGAAAATACCGGTAAGTTTTGATCATCTTTTATCATTCCTTAAATTACAACAAATACTATCATTTTGAAGGTCAAATGGTCAAGGTCACAGGCACTTGCAGTAAGCATAGCCATATCATGTATATTTTCTGTTTCCTCTGAATTTTCAAGAGTATCAGTATTTGGTGCTAAAGATATTTCTTTTTTTGTATTCTTCAGAAACCTGTCACAAGTTTTGAAAGAGAGTTGAAAAAATTGGACATGTTAGCAAAAAGGTCCGTGCACAAACTGACCGTTGTGGATGTGCCGGGGGACGGCAGTTGTCTGTATCATGCGTTTATCACGAGTAAAAGCATCCACGAAATGACGGACGACACATCCGAACTTCGGAGACAGCTCGTTAAATTTCCTGGAATCCAATCCAGACACTCCCACTGGGCTGCCATATAAAGACTTCCTCTTCTTCCTCTTGATTCAGACCGTGGTGCACTAGAACCAGAAGACATGGCCATAGAGAGAGTGCCAGAAGAGGAAAATCAGAAAGAACTGAGGTGGCAGCGGTTCCTGAAGAAGATCCAGGACGGGGAATGGGGAGGCAGTCTGGAGATCATGGGGTTAGCACAGCTGTACAATGTCCCAGTCACTGTGTTATCTGTGGGGCAGAATGGATTCAGGCTCGTAGAGAACAAATTCAATCATACGAATGAAACAACCCTGAATCCTGTCATTTTCATTGGCCATTTGAAGATACATGGAAAAGGAGCACATTTTGTGGCCTTCAAGCCTCTCGAGGAAAAAGCCATTGAACAACCTAGTAAGATCTTTTAGTACATTTATAATTATACAGATTGAATTTGTTGTATATGCTTGTATACTTTGGCACTTAAATTACAAATGTGGTAAACTTGACTAATAACAGCAAGCCTGCAGTCAGGAGAGGAACTCGGGAAGACGAGCTTGCAGCCGGGAGAGGAACTGGGGAAGACGAGCTTGCAGCCGGGAGAGGAATTCAGGAAGCCAATTGATAGCAGTTATCCCTACAGAGACGATAAGGTCATCGTTGCCCATGAACTGGACAAACGGATCGGCTGCATAGAATACACAACCAGCCAAAGGAGCAATGGGACGGGCTTCAGAGTGGGCAGCAAGTTCGTCATGACGGCATTTCACGTCATGGAGGATATTCTAGGTGAGTAGTCGGTGCTCTCAAGCAAATACATGATTGTATGTATCAAGTGTTTATTGCTAGCTGACTACTTACATGATCAAGATCTGTGAATGCCTTTTTAGCTCACCTGAGCCAAAGGCTCAAGTGAGCTTTTCTTATCACCTTTTGTCTGTCTGTTAACTTTTCACAGTTTGATTTCTTCTCAAGAATCACTAGGCCAAATTCAACCAAAATTGGTACAAATCATCCTTAGGTAAAGGGGATTCAAGTTTGTTCAAATGAAGGACCTGACCCCCCTTCAAAAAGAATATAATCACGAAAATACAAAAATAGGGTGGTGTCATTTTAAAATCTTCTTCTCAAGAACCACTGGACCAGAAAAGCTGAAATTTACATGAAAGCTTCCTGATATAGTGGAGATTAAAGTTTGTTCAAATCATGACCCACAGGAGTACAGTGGGGCACAATAGGGATCAAAGTTTTAAATGTTAATATATAGAGGAAAATCTTTAAAAATCTTCTGAAGAACCACTAGACCAGAAAAGCTGAATTTATATGAAAGCTTCCCGATAGAATGGAGATTCAAGTTTGTTAAAATCATGACCCTCGGGGGTACGTTGGGGCCACAATAGGGATCAAAGTTTTACATGCGTATATATTGGAAAATCTTTAAAAATCTTCTCAACAGAAACCTCTGGGCCAGAAAAAGCTGAATTTTTCATGATAGCTTCCTGATTTATTATATATGTAGCAATAAAGGGTCAAACACCAATATTTCCACAACCTTTTATACCTATTTATCTGATTTTCAAAACAGTTGGAACAAATATGGAATTTCCAGACCTTTAGAAAAACAGAGGCCCATGGGTCACATTGCTTACCCAAGTAACCTTGGCATTGGTTCAGTGGTGATTTTTAAAAATAGTTTTATCATCATTATATTCCTGTGAAATTTCCACCCCACAGTTGTTGCCAAAAGGCCATGAATCTGGATCTATTCTATATCAGGAAGCTTAGGTAAAATATTGTTTCTTCTGTAACTTTTAAAGTGATGGAGAATATGTTTTTCTATAGTCCCATTTTGGAAAGAAGTGTACAAACGACTCGATGACACAGAAAAATGTCTAATGGATTGGACTGGAAAGGTACCAGTGTCAGGAAGATGGAATCTCACAAACCTGATATCATCAATGGACCCCAGTAAACAAGGTCAGCAGGTGTTTTTCATATGTCTTCTGAAAACAAAGTGGGGAGAGGGGGTTTGATTGATTATTTTGGGTTTTTTTATTTGTCCCGTTGAGAATATTTCACTCATATTGAGACGTCACCATTGCCGGTGAAGGGCTGTAAATTTAGACCTATGCTTAGCACTCATGGCTTTTAGGACAAAAAAAAATTAGGTGTGTTTCCGATTACATATCGAAAAAAATGTAGGGTCGGGGGTCGGAATTTTTTTTTTTTTCCTTTTATTTTTTATTCACTATAATTCGGTACAAATTTGCCTTGCATCACCAGGAACGAAGTGTATTCACAATAAATACGTTTGTGTGTACCGACATGTGACATCTGAGTGTTCAGTATGGGATTAAAAATAAATTAAAGCAAAAGAATGATATTTTGACAACTGATTTTACCCTATTTAAAAGTATTTAATACACGAGTCTGTCTTTGGAAAGCACGAAGGACGCCATCTTGGATTTGAATATCGAGCCCGAACTTATTAGAAATTAAAAAACGAATTTTACGAAAATTAAATTACTGTAATTTACTAAAAAATTTAGGTTCGGGATAAATTTTTTGTGTCGTTCGGTTAATCGTAAACACCCCTTTTTTTTTTTTTTTGGCCTTAGCAGTGATGGTTCTTTTGCGTGCCACACGGGACCTCCGTTTTTAAGGTCATATTCGAAAGATCCATGATTAGGGGTATGTAGGAATAAACATATATCTGTCTGAGTCACTATTGGAGAAGCATTATGAATTCTTTCTTTAATGCCATTAAAAATTCTTTCTTTTGATACCTGTAGATTGCTTATGGCTTATTTTGAAGTGAACAAGGTCGCATATACACAAGTCTATAGTGTGTTCCCTGCAAGGTCCCATTATGCTTCTCAAAGCATATAGTGTGTACCTCACAATGTCTCATCTGCATGTACACCCCAAAAGGTCCCCCTTGAAATGTAGAGTGCACCCTACAAAGTCCCCCCCCCCCCCCCCCCATGAAATGTAGTCGGCAAGCCCCAAGTAGTTTCCTATAACTTCAAGTGTATAATTTTGTTAACCACTACTTCCCATTACCGGTCACGGTGACTGAGTGGTCAGAGCATTCGCTTCATAACCAGGAGGTCATGAGTTCAAGCCCCGCTCATGTCAAGGTTGTGTCAAACCCAAGATGTTAGAATAGGTAGTGATTGCTCTCGGCACTTAGAAGTGAGAATCACTGGTCTTTCGGATATGACCTTAAAAACGGAGGTCTCGGTGTAGCGGCGGGCGTTGGTGGCACACTAAAGAACCCTCACTGCTATGGCCCTGAGCGCTACGTATAGGTCTAAATTTGTGGTACTTCACCTACAACTGGTGATGTCTCAATATGAGTGAAAATTCTCGACGCCATGAAAAACAAACAAATAAATAATCAATCAATCCCATCACTAAATGTGGTGTGTTTCCTATAAGGTTCACCATTTCATTTTCATATAAGAAATGAAAATTTGATGCTTTTCAGCGAACTGTAAAACTCTCAAGTCCCATCTATTTACACATCTCTATTTACACATCATCAAGATGTAAAATCTGACATCTAATTCCGCGTTCTCATCTAGATTTTATAAATTCCTATAAACTTTCTGTAGTTGTGAATGATCCTTTGTAAACTATTTTAGTTTTATAATACATGTACCGGTACAAGTTGTACTGTATAGAGAATTTCACACATTCTGTTGACTATTTTTCAGCCAAACTTGTTAAAATAGGAGAAGAAATGATCAGAGACGCTTGCCATATCAAATTTGGTTTTTCGGGTGACGATTCGGAAACCATTCTCAGGTTCTCGTATGATGTGGCATTCGTGTCTCGGGAACATGATGTTGTGATATTAGAACTGGCAGACCAGACAAAGGCTCTCCCCAAGCCTCTAATTATGAAAGATACTAACATCCCTAATGCGAAACTACATATAATTGGACATCCAAAAGGAATTGAGCTACAACATGACCCTGGGTGTAAAACCATTGAGAATCAGGCAGAATTAACTGAGCTAGTGAACAAGGGCATTAGTTTCTTCACAAGTCAGGGTTACAAAAGTGAGCAAGTAATGGCGGATTACGCTCCCTGTGTTCTGTCCCCGGACCACATCTTGTTCCACTGCTCCAAGAGCACGGCTCATGGGGCCTCGGGGTCACCACTCATCGTCATTAAAGATGTCCCCAAAGTGACGGGCATGCTCCTGAGAGGACATCCTCACTTCTACTACAATTACAGTAAACAGGAGGATCATCCGGACCTTCTGGTGGAGGCGGGAATTTCCATGGAAAAAGTCAAGTCCCTCTTGGTGGACCATTCTCTTCCCGAGCTAGCAAATGATTTATTTTCACCAGATTTATAGATGTATAACATTGTAGAATCTATACACAAACTGTGATACAGTATCTCATTGCATTGTACTGTGATACAGTATATCATTGCATTGTACTAACATTAAACTGGAGGCATAACCCACTTATGAAAAGGAGTTGTACTAACAAAACTTCAGGCATAACCCATTCATGAAAAGCAATTGTACTAACACAACTTTAGGCATAACTCATTTATGAAAAGCAGATTAATCTGTATACATAGTGAATTTTAGTTCTTGCTCAACATTCTTTACATGTAATCGCTCAAATCGCATTTTAGATGTAAATTTCATATCATTATACATACATTTTACAGAGTATGGAATAGAATAACCCAAGGTGGTTGATCAACTTGTACTTCATCAAATTGAACCTTTACATGGGTTGCAGAGTATTTTAAAAATACAGAGTATTTTAAAAATATGCCTGTGATTCTGAATTTTCACACATGAACAAAATGTTTTTGCTTAATTTCAAGGTCATTCATTAGAATAGAATTTGCCATAATTGAACTTGACCACTCTAAGGGGCATTGTGTTTTATATTAACTTGTACTATTTAGTTCAATTTAAGACTGATTATTGTTTTTCTCCAATTTCAATGAGCTGAAATAATTGACAAAGTACTTTGTACTTAATTACCATCAATACATTTGATTGTATAAATGAAATAACCATTATTTGTATCATCATATCTTTGTAATTTTGTGTCTGACACATGCATTAATTTTCTTTTGAGTGACATATGTTTTAAATCATGAAGAAAAGAATTATCAACACACTGAAATTGGTAGTGCCATGTTTTGAAACACTGAAAGTGCTATATATACCTCCATCTTTTCTTCCTTTGAGGCAGCTCTAGTAAAGGTCAGCAAATTATACCATTTCTTGCAACAATGTCTACCACAAGCACATATATTTTTACACAAATGGTAGGTCTGATCTAGTTGCTCCCTCACCCCAAGATTTGATATATTTCAAATGCATTTATGAAAAGAATAACAAAGCAGATATTTTTGTTCAGTCAGATACATGTGGTAGTGTGCGTGCTTATTGGTGACCATTGCCCAAGATTTTTATATATTTTAGATGGTATTCAATTGGCAATATATTTTACTTCAAGTTTTGGAATTTTTTAACACTTTATGTGTGGAAGATGATCTTCCATTGTAATCCTACAGTTAGACCAATCTAATTCTTGTGTTAGATGTATAAAAATTTCACAAAGGGACAGATCTTTGTTATACCACAAGTTAATGATACTATACAAAAATATTCATCGGCGAGAGAAGCATCACTTGGTAAAGTTCAAGGTCACAGCTAAGGACAAGGGCATAATACCGTATAAGTAGAAATTTTAGCGAGGATTTAATTTTGGCATTATTAGCGAGGGCTTTGAGATCGCTAAAATTAGATATCGCTAACAATTCTTTCTAAATCATTGACAGAGCTTTTCGACGTAATAGATTATAAAAATCGCAAAAATTATTTACCGCTAAAATAAAATACCACTTTTTCTAGAGTAAACGCGAAATTTGCGTCTCGCTAAAATTTCTACTTATATGGTATGCAGATTCCAATTTAGAGAGAAGTAAAAATAAAAAGTGCTAAAAGCAAGTATTGATCATACTATTGTGTTGAAATTGCAGGATAAAAGGATAAATTTATGCTCATAATATAGAGTTTATGATTGTTTATTAAATATTCCTATCTATTTATCAGGATCCTTCTGTGAAGACCTGCCATGTTTGCTCATGTATCAGATGATCTATTGTTGACGACAATGATCTCCACTTACAAAGCTAGGCGTACAAATGGTGTAATTTTAAATGGTGTTATATTTGTCTTTGACAAACTCTTTCATATATATCACATGTTGTTCATTCAATGAGATCTCTGTATGTTAGGTCTTTTTGTACGAGATCGAGTTTTTCGAAGATGCATGTCTGGAGATTACCACCTTGTTATATCAGAGTGTAAGGTTTGTTTGAAAGCTGTTTGGGATTTTATTTGTAGAATTTATATTTATTACAGTATTTTATAATCATTCTACTGTGTTGTTGTGATTTCTTATACAGAATAATTGACAGAAAATCATGCTGTCTTCAACAAGGGCTTTAGCTTAGCCAAAATAATATTCATAGGTCAAAAGTTAAAATACTTCAGGCAGTCTGGTAGTTTTGTAAGTACATTGTATTACAGACAATCTTGTAGTTTTTTAAGTACTTCAGACAGGGGATGTTTACTCCTCCTGGCCTCAAGACCATAAACTGAGAAGAGACTTAAGTCTAAATTTCAGATGATAGGTAAGCAATATACGCGCTCAAGGGTCACAGATAAACTATGCTGCCAGCGGGGGGCATTTGTGGCGTCCACATCTAGTTTTCATTCTTGTGTATATAGAAATTCAAAATTAACATAAATTCAAATAATTGAAGATGCAGTGTATATCAATTGATTATTTAAAGATATCATAAATGCAGTCATTGTGATTAAGAATTCAATTGCATGGCACATCAATTATTTCTCTCAACAATTCAACTGCTGCATGCATCAACTGAATTGATGAGAGTAATGATTTATTTACTGTGCACAATTATTGCAATGATGTTGCACATTGAGGTCTTTTAAATACCAAGCTTAATTTTGCAAGACATTGCTGCATGCATCTTCGAAATTGATGAAAGCAATAATTGAATGTGTGCTGATATGTGTATATATATGATAACTGGCAACAATTCAACTTGGAGATCATTACTGAACCACTCGGATGTATTGAATTGAAAACTTTTCCAATTCAATAATTGCTCTCTATTGTGTTCCTCGATTGAATAATATTCATGAGAACTTTATAAGTGTGAGTATAGTTACAATAAAGTACGATTTTTTTTATGTCCTCATATTTGTCCTCTGGAAGACTCGCATGACCAAAATCAAGCTTGGGACTTTTGTCATATTAAAATCTTGTGAGCTTTAGCAGGTAAACATGAAAAGTTATTTAAAAAATCAGTTATTTTATTCTATCAACAAAAATAATCTGATTATATTTCTATTCCATTCACAGAACATCCTGTAGTTTCATTCTTCATTAGCAGACACCACATACACACACACACAGCCACAATGACTTGTCATTTCTGGTTTCCAGATTTTGTTTGCTCAGACTGTCCTTTCTGGTTTTTAGACTCCTTAGATTGTCCTTTCTGGTTTTCAGCCTCCTTGGTTGATCCTTTCTGATTTTCAGACTCCTTGGCCGGTCTCTGATATAGACTTGTAACGCTATGTTTCAAAGAATTATACAACAGCTTTATATTCTCATTGTCCATTTTGTTGTATTCCGCTGGATTGCTATATAACAGCTGGATAGGTGGGTGCTTAATTCCATAATAGCTATACAGGGACTGTACGTAAAACACTGAAAAGAAAAGAGATAAAGTGCTGAATTCCATAATAACTATACAGGGATTGTACATAAAACACTGAAAAGAAAAGAGACAAAGTGCTTAATTCCATAATAGCTATACACGGACTGTATATAAAACACGGAAAAGAGAGAAACAAAGTGCTTAATTCCGTAATAGCTATACAGGGACTGTATATAAAACACTGAAAAGAGAGAAAGAAAGTCCATGGGCCACAAAAGCTCACCTGAGGAATAATTCTAAATATTGTATTCTTTTCTTGAGATGGCTGGATGTTATTTATTAGGATATTTATTATTAGGTTTCTGGATATTATTTCATATTCTGGATGTTACCTTGACAAAATTTTAAAAGATTTTTCCAAAGCAAAAACTTTTTATTGACCTTTGTTGTAGACCCATGCACTCTGGCCTCAGGGGTCATGAATTCAACAAACCTGAATCTACTAAAGTCCGACGTCTACATATAATTGATTCTGATGAAGAAGTCGATTGAAATGATGAATGGAAAATTTTATATACCGCATATACTTTTCATGCAGGTACATTTATTTGTAGTTATGAGTATATATGCACAGTACAAGAACATTTCTTAAATCTACATTGAAGAACATAATGAAAACAAATTTCTTCATTTACTGACTTGGCTCCCTACTTACCAATGCCTACAAGGTAAAATGACAAGGTACATTGAGTTCTATACTCCACAATTCGCAATCTATATGTCTTTGTGAAAGGTGACACAAAACATCCAATAGCTGTTGCAAAGAAGACTGTGAACAGGAAAGACGATCTTTCCTTGGACTTTGTTAGGGAATCGCCATCTCCTCCGCTGTTTGCCTGTTTTGTTGCAGCTACATTATCAGATTGTTGAGCTTTAGAAGCGTTCGTTTCTCCCTGGGTCTTTTGTTGCGTTGCACACGCAGCACGTTTAACGAACAGTTTGTAGAATATCCCCATCATGTAACGAATTACGATTGGCCTACATCTGAAATAAAATTGGACGACCATACAGAATATTGATTGACTGCATTTTAATAGTGCAATAATGAATTTGAGAGAATTTCACTCCCTAGAGTGTGTGTAACCATTTAACAGAAGAAAAAAATGCAACAGATGAGACCGGGATTTGAACCCAGACCCCCTGTAGTGAATCTTTAATCAGGTGCTCTGTTGAAAATGCTATCTGGCACATACTGATTCAGAAAGGCAAGAGCGATTGACCTTGTATGGCCGCTTTATTTGTCCCTCCTTAAATGCCTTTGCTCTTTAAAGATAGCAAGCCAGGACCTATATCCAAGTGGCATAGCTTCCATTGTGGCAATGCGGTCAGCCGGGTTCGATCTCCGGTGGCCAGATAGCACAGTTGGTAGAGCACTTGAATAGAAATTCAGGGGGCCCAGGTTCAAATCCTGGTCTGGTCCTTTGCATTTTCTCCCTTCCTGTTACATTTGGTGTCATAGACCACCCCTGGAAAGTCCTGCCAGGGGCAATAAGAATCTGGGTTATGTGTCTTCGGGGACGAAGACAATTTAGGAGGGAGGAGTGTAGCGGTCAGCCAAGTTCAATCTCTGGTGGTCAGATAGCTCAGTTGGTAGAGCACCTGACCAGAGATTCAGGGGGCCCCGAGTTCAAATCCTGGCCTGGTCCATTGCATTTTCTCCCTTCCTGTTACATAAGTAAAGCTACGCCATTGTATCCCTGACATGGCTGGCAGGTATTTCACCTGTAAGTGTCAGGGCTGATGTTATAGCCTACGGCACCAAATGAAACAGGGTGTATTCAGGTAACTTAGTTGTTAAAGCACTTGCTTCTCTACGCTGCAACCTCATGATTGGCAGAGGTTGTATGTGAAAGGGTAGGTGGTTGCATGCTCCGACATATGGGTTTCCTTTGGGTACCTCAGTTTCCTCCCACAAAATGACAACTTTTAAAACACACTTTACCAAATATGTAGTGAATATGTCCGTTACAAGTTCTCAAACTCATGTTACATTGCCAGAAAAGCTAGCTCACTTCCAAGGCAGTACATAAGTATAAGCTGATATAATTTCCCTCTTATGATATCCGCCACAAGTCTTTAAAAAATAAAGATTATTTGAATATCTGTATCATCATTATTACAAGGAAATGAACGGAACAGGTCGAGATTCAAACCATGCCCCCTTTCTAACTAACTATAAAGCATGTGTTTTACCATCTGAGCTATCTGGTACCGGCGATTTGCAAATATCATATATGCAACATACGATCTGCTTCCCTTGCTACTACTAGTACTAGGCTAGTAACTAGGCCTTATGATAGTTGCCTCGACCGGTTTTCAGATAGAATTCACCCCTATATACTCGCTTTCGTAGCAAAATGATTTTTTTATAAACTGCTTCAAAGACTGAATAAATGAAAGAAAAGTTATAGTAAATACTGTCATTCTTTATTTATATACTCCGTGGCTCTAATATTGTCTTCATCTGGAGTTTCTAAAAAGTTCTATCATGCCTATTTGAAAACGATGATTTGTAAGCGCCATTTTGGAAAGAGGATAGTGCATTTCATAATAATTGTCTTATCTGCAAATCATTTATAGGATATTACGTAGATTAAAAGGCATGATGCATATTCAGAAGGTATGTAGTGCAAAATTATGCAGATGTTCGTGCTCATAGTATCTCAATATAAGATAAGACATATTCGTATTGCAAATCAAGGTCCACAAGGTGGGCGTAAGTCTTACAGATGATTAATTTCAGAAGACAATACAGTTACAATTAACAATAAATAGTCAGTATATAACATATAATATGTCCATATGATATACTAATTCAAGAGATACTGATAGACAACTGGTTTCCAATTTAACTTAAACCGGGTCCGGAGGACATCTGTCATTTTAACGATAGAACGTTCTATCTAACAAGTATATTGCTAGTTATCTAAAAGCAAAAGTCACCAAGGGACGAAAGTCAAAATCGACGTGAATCAGATCCGCTTCGCGGCCGCTACAGTACGAGTATAGGGGTGGAATTCTTACTGTGAACTGAGCCTGGTCACAGTAAGATTATTCTTTCTAGGCCTTATATTACCGTAATCTCAGTGAGATTGGTAGAAGCTAAATATTTGGACAGGTCGCTCTACATTCCTACCAATCTCACTGAGATTAATATTACCGTACAAACCACGGCGCCGGTATATTCAATATTAGCAAATGCCACTATTTCCGCACGAACTCATATCTTTTTTTCAGACCACAAGAAATATATCACAGAGTATTCTAACTTGAACAAATGTAAATTGTAATGTTTCTGTCTAACACTCGTACTGCCAAATAAAATTACACTCACCTGTCACATTGTATTTCGAATTTCCTCTTTAATGATTACATTTTAAGCATACCGATCCCGATTGTCTTTATGAAACTACATTTTCGAAGCCAAGTACTGCAAGGTAATGTGGAGTTTTATTGCTTATTTTTTGGTTAATTATATTTTTTGTGAATCATAATTACTACTTTTCTCTTATATGCAATGTGTTATAATTGTATTATAAAAATTGTCAGAGATTCTGAACAAAGTACGATCGCGATTATTTTAACTGGAATTTCCTCGATATTCACCGCGTTGGACAGGTCATCGTCAATGACTCAATGCAACCTATCATTGCCTTGTATCGGTTTAGTAGAATGTTTCACCATGCTATACTGGTGTAACCATAAGTCAAACTGTCACAACAGTAGACTCTAGCTATCTGTTTTCACCACTGAATGCCCATTTCATTACATTAGATTGCATCAGATCGTTTTTATACCGCATTGTGAAACGCTTGCAAGAGATTTTTCAACTGTCAAAAAAGCCTCTGCTATGAATTTTCGCATGTTTCAGCTTTAACGCATTTTCTGTAGGCCAGTGTCAGCGGCAATAAATCGGATCACGTGCTTTCAGCATCTCGAGATGCCGCGATGCCGAAATGTCACTCACATGACAGGAGTAGTGGACATCAGCTCAATAACCACAAGAACAATGAAGCCAATCTAATTATATTAGCGCGGAAATCTGTAATGTGTGGAGTTTGCAATGCAAACCACGTTCAACGCAACATACGCGGGTTCGGTGCAGTTGGTGCGCGGGTTCGGTGCTTTACCATTGATTTCACGGTGCGGGTAAATATTTCAAGAGATATTTCCCCTAAATATTGCAAATATCAGAAAAGTAATGTGCTCACGGGTTGTCGGAGAGTCCATTCTATCTACTTATATTATGTAACGGTAGAAGTAAGCTATAGGAGCCGGGAACATTCGTGGACAGTGAGGGCACCATGCTCTCCGGTCGCATATTCACATAAATTTCTCTTCTATATTGAATGTTCTTGTACCTGTCTATAATTCTGACAGGGACTTTTATGTATGGAAATGATATCTGATCACTTAGAACTCTTTCTGAGTATTTTAATTGTGAATAAACAGGTTATTTTGATGATAAATTCAATGTTGGTACGCGGGTTCGGTTCATGGTTGGTATGAGGGTTCGACGCCGTTTTACATTTAGAGCAATAAACCCCAATTCTGAAAGGTTTATGTGTTTGTTTCTTTGTCATTTGCCTCATATCTTTATTTTTCTTAATTCTGTACCATCACTTAACATCTCAAGATTTTTTTT
>CAJDSM010002047.1:623-17256 GCA_903981925.1 Ostrea lurida
TCCTCGCGCCACCTCTTCGTCTTTTCTCCTCTTTCTCTCTGCTGTGGTAGTTCATTCACTCTTTTCTCAATGATCTTTAACATTCCTTTGCCCCTGCTCCTAATGTTTTTCTTTCTCGTGATAGTATCCTTTTCCTCCTCCCTCATTTCACCCCCGCATATTTATTTTTGTCCTCAATTTCCCACATCCCTTATATTTTTCAACACCTGACCTACCTTACTTTACACGCCATTTGATACTGCCTTAATTTCTTGTTCCACTGCCATCATGCGATACTCCTTTTTGGCGCGTCTTTCCCTTTCTTCCGCTCCTTCTCTTTACATATACAAGAGCACACTCTTTCTATGTGATCCTTTTGACTATATCTTGACATTCTCATCATACTTTGCCCTCTTATCTTGTCCCAGGCCTTCCTGTTAAGTCACTCTTCTTAGGCCATAGTTTCCGGTCTTCTGTTTTTTGTTCTTCGAGTGGTCTGCGGCTTCCTGCGCCGGTCTTGTCTTTTGAGCCGTCCTTGCTCATTCATATAATGTCGATCACTCTTCTAGTCGGGTTCTTCTGCCCATCTCACATCACTACATGAGGATCTTTTTTCGCTGCTACCCGTTACTTTGAGCCTCTCCCAGTTCCCCAGACTGCTATCTCGAACTCCCCTCGCTTCTGTCACAGTGCTTCGGCGTTCCGCTTTTCTACATTGCTACATCATTGCATCTGGTATTCGCTCTTGTTCCAAGTCCACTCAGTTTAGCTCCCGGTTCCAACTGGTCGTTCAATTTTTCCACTCACTTGTCAGACACGTCGCCAATTTATTGGGCATCATTAAATGCTGCGAAGCAAGCCACTTGGATGCTATTAACAATCCTTCCCTTGCAGAACCATACACGCTGATGGCCATCTTGCTCCCTTCGCAAAATCTAGCGACATACCTGGAACTTCAAAACTGATGACACATCATTTGCAAATGTATGCCTGTTTTATGGGGTTTAGGGCCTCATTTCCTTTTTTTTTTTCTTCTTATTTGGCATAGCCGCCAAATGGATCTGACATATTGCGATAGACCATGGATGTATAAACCCACAAACTACTGTCATTTTACCTATATCCATGGGATCTTCGACTCCAGTAGGGTGTTCGTAGTCTTTTCATGTATTATGATTTCATCATCTATTCCTTTGGTATAGAGCTGTGTCAAAGACATACAAAGATGTTTTTACACATTCTTCCTAAGGAGGGAATGTTTTTGATTGGTTTGGTGGGGGGCAGAGATTGATAAAGCTCTCTGCTGCCTCTGGACTATTAGTTCATTCACAATTGGCGGTCTGGATTTCTTTCTGGTTGCTTCCTCTTCCTCTTTTTCTTCAGCAGGGGCTTTCTTCTTCTTATTTTGGGTGCAGGAGTTGGTTTATGCAGCTCTGTACATGTCTGGCACCGTGAGGTTTCTGCATTATTCCAACCAAAGTGCTATTAAATATGGGCTGAGGTGGAAGACAGTAATCGTTGGTCCCATGAAGACTGTTCATAGGTGTGGTGTTTTAATCCTCGTCTGCTCAATTGTAGTCCGTGTCATTGGCGTTCTGAGTTAGGAGGCGGAACACATAATATCGCTTTCCACCAAGAACTTGTTTATACTTTCTCTCTGATATTCACATCTTCTTCCTTAGTCTTTCAGCACGAAGGAATGATGGAAATGCAAGAGCGTTTTTGGTCTGTTCCGTGCTAGACTTAGTATCTCCGAAAGGCTTTTCAGGCAGTGTTATCAGAACGCTGAGGAAGCCTCAGTCTACCTCGGATAGGCATGCACTTCTCACTCCTTCTTTCACTAGAGATTGGTCTTTTTTGAGATCTGCTTTTTATGGTGGTTTTTTTCTGTCCTCTATCTAACTTTCTTCCTCACATCTCATCTCTATCATAGCCAAAATAAATACCATTAAACTGTCTTTTAATTCGTTTTTTATCTTTTAAAACCCACTGTGATTTCTAACTTTTACTGTATATATCGAAATTTCATTTTTATATAGAACAGCCTGGCCGGATGCTTAACGGTTTCAATGTTAGTTATTGTTTTTAATAACTGGAAAACATGAGAAGATGCATAATTTTTTGACTGATAAAAAGTACATTTTCAAATTGTCCTTGGTAGGTTAAAAGTGGAATTTTTTTGCAGTATAATAGTTTTATTAGCAGATATCACTAAATCAACCTAGAAATACATTTCACCATACTCGTTCATCATCCACTGTCTAGGTGTCAATTTATTATCGTGTTTAATAACTTTCGGTATATATGACTCTTTCAATCATTTGATATAGTAATTTTCTTGGGACCTTGGTTAATTTGTTTGCAAGTTGCAAGGCAAAATTATAAGAGCGAATAATTCAATTGGTATCATGATACATAAATCGATGAAGTAACTGAAGAAATATCCAAAAAAGAAACAATGATCAAACTTGTTCATAAAAAAGTTTTAGGTAAATCGAACATGGGGTTTACCCTTTCGCTCATTAGCCATAGTGTTGGGTAATGTATTTGGGATTTGAATGAAATAGTTCTTCTGTCTTAGTAAAGTTTTCTCTGATTTATTCTTTGTCTGCTCTTCACTTCCCTGCCTAAGATTCCCTTTTGTTCACTGTTGGAAGGCCAAACATATAGTAACCATTTAGGATACCAGAATCTACCATTGGGTGCTACGAGTGCTATCCTTTATGATCATCGATAAAACTACAGAGCATGAGGAAAATTGCAGCGATACAATTGATATCCATGAGATTTTGCTCCACCGTATAAATGGGAACTGAAACAGAAATTTCTGTAGCTATAAAGAAACCTTATAAGTTCAAAAAACATTCTATATCCAGCAAAAAAAAAAAATCCAGTCAAGGCACTGTCAAATAAACCTTAAGAAAACATCGACATATAATAAAAACAGTCAATAAAATTAATAATTGAAAAGTTATTCTTAAAATGGCAAGTCAAGAAAAAAACTGTTCAAATGAAACGGATATGGTTATACATATCCATTTCTATCTCTCAAATGCCTATAAATACTAAATTACCTGCCACACATCCTAGTGGTATCATTGAGAAGAATGATTTTGTTATAAATGATTTTCTTATATTATTTATTCAATAATGTAAAAAACTTATGCAATATTAAGTTTAAATATTAAGCCACCAAAAACCCTTAATCTAACGCATATGATAAATTTTGCTGACCATCAAGTAACTGTTTTAAAACCATCGACATAAGCCCTACCTAACTCTTTTTGCGGCTTCACAAAAATGGCTAACACCAACCTCTAAGCAAGGAGGCAACGTGTCCGGAGGCATTATACTAAGAAATTATCGACATTACACAATCAACAACCACTAAGAAGTTGTGAGTTAAAATATAAAATGGCGTATAGTCAATACCTCAACTATAGTACTCAAGAGAAAGACGCTGTAAATCTAATTGGCGCCATATAAAATTCTGAGAAATGTCCAGTAAATTATTTTTTACCTTCCAAGACACGACCTGTTCCCTCGGCTCCAGTAGGGTTTTTTTATATTCTTCACTATCTCAGGATTTTTTGTCAAAGAAAGAAAGCGTTCTAGATGAAATAGAAAAAGAAAGACAAAATACAAATCTCTAGCCGTGCCTTGATACGACATTTAATATAAATATTCAAAAGTGCGGTACTATTTTTAAACACCACAGACTAACTTTCAATCAAATATTGTCGACTTCCAACAATATAAATACTATAATCATCAAAAATGAATAAAAACTATTGAACACCCTAATTTCGGAAATGGCCGAACTAGAAAGTAAAGGACACCCACAACCGAGTTAAATTCAAATTGTATCTTCGTAAGTTGAGCACATATTTTCAGAAGAAACATGAAACAATAATGGCAGAGTTAACCCACTTCCCAGAGGTCATGATTTCGAACAAACTTGAATCTCCCTATATCAGGAATGCTGTCCCATAATGACAAATTTCAGCTTTCCCTGGCCCAGTGGTTCCTGAGAAGAGAGATTATGTTAAATATTGTTCTCAATACCTAATTATTGGCGACTTACCCCCTATTGGACGAGCCGTCCCTGTCACTGATGAACAAATTAGCCCTCATCCCTATACAGGAAGCTCATGATATGTACAAGTTTAGGCTGTTTTGGCCGCTTCAGAAGATAATTGCCCACCTATTTGCGATTGATCTCCCCTGAGACGTCTCACTTTGAAAAAATTGTGCCCTGTCACCAAAGTGTGACAAATGTGAATTGCTACTTCTTTAGGGAAAAGTGAAATCGACGCCAGAGACGACAGACCAACGGACAAATTATCTTGAGCAGAAACGCTCACTTGAGCCTCGGCTCCAGGGAAGCTAATAAAAGTGGCAAAAGCACTTTTATGTTAAGGTTTGTAGTAAATATGTCCAGAGTTTACACATCGATATAATTCTTCAAAAAGATTGTTAATTCTATAAAATTCCAATTTGTTCATTGTTGAACAATCTTAAACAATTTGAATAGTTCCCATGCGTAAAAGTGTTGTTTTCATGCGCGTCATTGTGATTATGTCACGTTTTCGATTTTGAGTGTAAATCTACTCATTTTGATTTAAGTTTTGATTCCATCAAAAACTGTAATAAAGGACATTGTGAATTATTAACTGCATCTAAAAATGGATATTCCGTAGGTTATGGGGGGTATTTTTCTGGTGGTAATTTCACACGTAAAAATCAAGGCTTTTAGTATTAGTGATAAATCACTAGTTCGAAGAAAGCTTCTGCAAACCTGTACGGAACTGTCAGAAATACAGTTTAGAACAAGTCTATTCCAAAAGCACCAGTCCGTCGTCTTTAACAGGTGAAAATCAATTTGGAACCGATGTACTTTGTCAGTAAAGATGGGCTGGATGTCCGAAGGTTGCGTTGGTTGGGTTTTAATATTTATTTTTCATATTACCATCGCTTAGACAGCTTTATCTTATTTTATAAGATACAGTCTTACAAACGTTTTCCTGATAAACGTTGTTGTGAACTCTATTTCTGTTATTTTTTTACCGCTACCATGTCAGAATCAGAAGTAAAGAAGGAGTAAAATGAATACAATACAAAGCATGCGAAAAGGGATGTCCAAGAGGCATCATTATGACATTATAAAATGAATAAAAGTTCGGACTTAAAATAGTCACCACACTATCCCTATTTTATTTTTACCTCTCGACGCACCAAGGGTCTTTGACACAATCTGAGCGAGAACTATAGTGTATATATATAGTATATCTACTCCTAATATACTATATACACTATAGTTGCGCTCAGATTGTGTCAAACCTGTGTATAAATGATAAAAGTTTCGGACTTAAAATATTCACCACACTATAGCCTATTTATATTTTTACCTCTCGACCTACCATAAATTTCGCACATGGTAGTTATGTGCACAGAAATTATTGTAGATCCGCCCCAATATTTCCACACCGGCAGTTCTTGTTTTACGCACGTCTTACCAAGAACAGGGAGAAGCCAAAGCACGTAAAATCGAGAAAATACTCCCCAAAAGTAAATCGACACGCCCAAATCTGGGTGATTTTACAACCTAAATGACATGATACCAATGAGTCAACCTTTTAAACCGTTATTACCCAAAATGGCGACATGGTAGCACCCTCTCCCCCCCAGGACTTCAGAAGAGAAATTTACCATGAGTCGTTCAATATTTATGAATTAAAAACGGCTTACCTTAACTTTAATTCGCCCTGGAGGGAACTTTCCTAACAACGAGGTAGATCACGAGGAAAATATGAGAAAAGGAAATATTCAGGTTGTACCCCGGAAATACTTCAGGTTTAGCAAGTTCAGAACCATTCGGAACTCCTTCTGTGTCTTGCATTTTTTACATGATAAGAAGTTCGGACTGAGTCCGCTTACGTTCAAATACATGGTAAAGCTCCGAGGATGGATAAAGTTAGAGGTAATCCGATATCCAAGGCCGCATATATCACGATATAAACAATGGTAGACACGTGGAATGTGAAACAGATTTTAAGTTACGTTTTGATTGGATTGCTATTTATTGACAGTGGAACTGCTGTTAACAGAAGGTCTTCGATTGATTTAAAAAGAGACGTAGAACAGAATAAATATGTGCTCGCCCTGTTTGGTAATGTTTAGTACAGTTTGAATAGTCTAAATGTAGAGGAAACGCGGACTGCAGTGTATACATTATTTGTTCCCCAATTCATTTCTATTTACTGACACTAAAACACATGTAAGTTTTGTTCTAGCCATGTACAGTAGTAGGTATACTGTATTATGTTGCTACCCAATGTAAGGTCTTTGGGGGTCATGTACAGCATTTACACTTTATACTAGAAATTAACATTGCTTATATTGTAATGATTGTAACATACTGACAAACCTTTTGTTTGTAGGTATAATAAAAGAGTCAAAATATATCAACTGAATGAACATTAAAAAGTATGTTATGATGGGTGAATATTAAATTCCACATTTACTATTATGAGTGAATATTCTTTTTTTATCAGTGAACGGGATAAAGAATGTTAAACAAGAAAAGCCGAGAATGAACTGGAGAAGATACAACGCCACAGACCTGTATGATTCAGGTGTCTATGATATGTTTATATTTACAAACGCCACAACCTGTATGATCAAGGTGTCTATATGTTTATATTTACAAACGTGCGGACATGTATGATCAAGGTGTCTATAATATGTTTATATTTACAAACAACGGGCATATATGATAATTATGGTATCTATAATTAACAATATTACATTAATTTACATTGACAAACACCAGAAGAAGTCTGACATGTATGTCTCAGATCAGGTGTCTATAATACAAAAACATATATATTAAGTTATTGTTTGCAAACTATCAGACATACATGCCTTGAAAACTTTTGCCATGATACCTATAGTCCACAGTAACATGTTTGTTGTTTTTTTTCGTTCCTGATACAGAAGTACTGACCGTGACCTGTAGTGACCAGACAATGGCCGCCAGCCTTGGAGTGAATTCTTTTTCCCTCGGCCTCGTTTCTACCGGAGTCAGGTTCCTGCTTCTCTACGATGGTAAGTCAACCAAATCTAAAGAATATGTCCGAATTTCGGGGATTGAAAAATTGTAGGGTTTTAAACATTTTTTTTTCCAAAGGTTTTTTTTTTCCTTTTAAAAACTTCCTTTGTTAGAATGGTTCATGTAATGTTTTTTGAATTTTAATTTTGTGGCATTCTAATATGCAATCTTATTTGTAATGAATTGACGAAATACCCAGTCAAACTTGTAGCGTGAATTGATAGCTGGCTATTGGCTACTAACTAACAAAAGCATTTGATTGAAGCTGGGAGGTTTAGGTCACATATCAAGATATGGCTTTATTAGAAATATTTGAAGGCACGTTTGGACATATATTAGTTGGAAGATTGTCTGCAAGAATGTAGATGAATAACGAATATGCAATCTATTTGTGTTAAAAGTGATTTCATTGTTCTACAATCTACTTTTAGGAGAAATGACTGGCTCCAGCTATTCAGGTCTGGATAGAACCAAAGCAAGGGAGGTAAATCTGCAGATTTGGACGGATACGTCATTCGAACATCTGACCCAGGCTTCTTTACAGGCGCCCACCACTGGGGACTGGCTAGTCATATTGTAAGCATTTCTCAACATTTATCACATGTTCTTTAGGAAATTCACCTGAACTTTGACTTCAGTTTGTTATTAGAAAATTCACCTGAACTTTGACTTCAGGTTGTTAATTAGAAAATTCACCTGAACTTTGACTTCAGTTTTGTTAATTACCTACAGTACCACAGATTCCCTGTAAAGAAAAGTTACCTCCATTGAGGAACAGGAGTTCTGTAAGTATTCTATTACATAGGCTGCAATTGCACAGGGATGTGATGACCAATATTACATTTGACAATACACGTCAAACATGTGATTGACAATACCAAAAATATGATGACCATACACAACATTATGATACAATACACAACAATGTTGATGACAATACACAACATCTGGGCTGCGTTTCAAGGATTGTAGCGGCTACGGAGGGCTCGTAGCGTTTACGATCTTGAATTGGCATGCTAGGCTAGCCCTGACGTAGCGAAAAGGAAGCGTTAATTCATACAGTGCGTTCAAGATACCTAGATTTCTAACCTAGCGGCTTAGGCTAGCCGCTGCAGCCCTGATAACATACACCAAATGCGAGGACATTACACAAGATGGATGACAAATACACAAGATGTGATGACAATACATAAAATTTGATGACAATTACCACAAGGTGTGAGGACATCTCAGGACAAGAATCTTGTTAAAAAACCCTATGATTTGGACCTTTGAGGCCCATGGTCTTAGGTCATGTTAGAGGTTATATTGTTCATGTTGACACATTGTCTCATGGTAATTACACCCATGTGTCAAATTATGGCGAACAATGAAGTTCATGACCAAACATGAATCTGCTTAGACACATGGACTGACCAGACAGTGGATGAACAACCGGATGGACAAGTGATTCCTATATCCTTCCTCCAATCTTGTTTGCTGGGGGGGGGGGGGGGTGTATAAAATGTGACATAATATTAAGGCGTTTATGAATGGTATTAACAAAGATAATGAGGGCAATTACACAAGATGTGACATGTTGATGTTTAGTTATTAAAATATTAGGGCAATACACATTGTGATGTAAAGGGTATGCTTTGAACAGGAGTTCTTAATTTTAAAAACAAAATTTGTAAGTTTCCTCCTAAATGGGGAGATTCTTTAAAACATTAAAGTTGGCAAATAGAAAAAGATGGCATGGTGACCGATATTTTCTCTAGAAATATTATCTGTGTGTCAGGAAAAAAAATTCTTTATTCCGAATCAGAATTAAGTTATACAGAAGGCATTGAAATTTTCAGGGGGGTAACCTAGAGTTTTATATTACATTAAATTTTTCTATTTTTTCTAGAGTAAGACAGAAGATGAACGTAGCCCAAGTCAACATTAATGAAAGTCCAGGAAACAGCCAAGAGATTTAATATCAATGATTGTCCGGAAAACATATCTGTGAGTATACCAAGATTCAATATCAAAGATTGTCCTGTCACATACTGTAAAGTAATACCAAAGATAATATCAAAGATTGTCCGGAAACATATCTGCTGACTAAAATACTAAAGATTCAATATCACAGATTATTAGTGTCATGTATTTTTGAGTAAGTAATAAACACATGATGCATGGTTTACAATACCCCCGTACCACGCAATGGGATTCATGAAGAATATTTTTCTCAAGTGTGTAAGTAAGCTCCTCATTATTGAAGTGTCCACTGGGTTATGTACTTTGTGTCAGCCACTCACTACTTGTCAATAGTACATTTACTACTACATTTATACTCATTGCAAGCAAATGGAAATACTCTCTATTTTTTAGCTACAGTTGGGCAATGTCATCTAGAGAAAGAAGATTAGTTAGGGTATACTAATCATTTTCAAAATGGCTTGTCTTCCTTTTCAAAAACATGAATGAAATGATAAATATCAACAATAATTTTTTGATTCTATTTACAATAGATCGCTTAGTTTGGAGTAGGTAAGTTGTTTTATTCTGCCAACAGCTGATCTGTACAAGTAGGTCATGGCGTTCGAGCAGCCCAAAGGTTTTTAATTTTTTTTTTTCATACCCAGCAGGGGTGTTTATTCTTTTTTTATTTCGCCGCCCAGCAGGGTTTTTAAATTTTTTCGGATTTACTTTCTTACTAAAACTGCATTTTTTTTGGACTGAATAAATTTAAATTTTTGAAAGTTTTCAATTTTGAATTAATGTTGTACAAATTTTCCACTTTTCACCCCAAAGCATATTTCTCGAGTGTGTAGCGTTCTTCCTTAATGAGACCTGAATAATACGTTATACTACAGATATACTAAATACGTTCTATACTATTGAGACTGTGTTGATTGTTTGCCAATGTATTAAATGTTTTTGTGTTCTTTCTTTCTCTTCCATAGGTTTTTCATCCATGGGGAATATGTACCAGTATATCTCCGACAAGTCAGATATGTACAGAGTTTAAAGTCCCTTGTATCGTTTGTGACTCATGGTACAACAATGTAGAGGGCGCCCAAAGTTCCCACCATACCCACGCCTTGTAATATACCCACCATACCACAGCTTGTGAGGTACCCACCATACCCACAGCCTTTGAGTACCCACCATACCCACAGCCTTGTAAGTATACCCACCATACCCACAGCCTGTGAGTTACCACCATACCACAGCCTTGTGAGTTACCCACAATACCCACAGCCTTGTGAGTTACCCACCCATACCCACAGCCTTGTAAGTTATACCCACCATACCACATACCCACAGCCTTGTAAGTACCCCCACCATACCACCATCCCCACAGCCTTTGTAGGTACCACCATTACCCACAACCACCATACCCACAGCCTTTGGTACCCACCCATAACCCACACCCACCATATACCCACGGGCCTTTGTAGGTACCCACCATACCCACACCACCATACCCACAGGCCTTGTAGGTACCCACCATACCACCATTACCACGCCTTGTAGGTACCACCATACCACCATACCCACAAGCCTTGGAGACCCACCATACCCACCATTACCACCCATACCCACAAGCCTTGCTAGTACCCACCTACCACCATTACCCACAGCCTGTAGGTACCACCATACCCACACCACCATACCCACAGCCTTGTAGGTACCCACCATACCCACACCACATTACCCACAGCCCTTGTAAGGTACCCACCATACCCACACCACCATACCCACAGCCTTGTGAGTATCCACCATACCCACACCACATACCCACAGCCTTGTGAGTATTCACCCACAGCCTTGTAAGTTATTTGATATCCATTTAAAAAAAATCACAGAAGTAAGACCAACAAATTTTTATGATGTTTAGTTTTTCTTACACAAATTTTCAGACTGGCAGGTTTTTTTTTTTTTCACATGTATAAATACATATTAGATTTTTAAATATTTTTTTTCATTTAGCTATAACATGTTTCTTTGCCATGTTTGATTACATTAAATCACTCACTAGAAAGAACAAAACAATTTTCTAAAACCCCCTTATAAAAGAATATATGGTAATTTTTCATAAAGAATTGAGTTATTTCCCTTCTTAAGAGGTGACATTGCAGTAGATGAACTTAGTCTAGTAATATGAAATTTTGGTCTACATTTATATCTGCAATTTAGATACAATCTATGTAGAACATTATTAGATGTCATTCATTTTTCACATTAAATTAATGTAGGGAACAAAGTTCAAGTCTCAAAATACAGCAGGCTGAGGAACAGATAAAAATAGATTACAGGGATACCCCCCTCTAGATCCGCCCCTGTAGTGCCTGGGAGCAGATAAACATAGATTATAGGAATACTCCCCCTCTATATCTGCTTGCGTATACAGAACGAAGGGCGGAGACTCGTTTGGTTTTTTTTTTTGTTGGCCATTGAAAATAATTCATTTTTGCGTTTGAACACGAATTTTCATCTTTGTAAATGTGTAATTTTCACAAAGTTCATACTTTCAACTTTGCAACAAAAATTGAGAAAGCTCTGGGAAAATTGTCATGATATGATTTTTGTGCAAAATGAGCTGTAGTGTCTCTTTAAGAATTTGGAATAAGCAGCATTGTGTAATTGATATTGTAAGATGTGTTGCTACATTTACCTGTATTGTGTACATTTACCTGGTACCTATTGTGTACATTACGCTGTATTGTTACATTACCTATTGTGTATCATTTAGCTGTATTTGTACATTTAGCTGTATGTACATTTACCTTATTGTGTACATTAAACCTGTAGGTGAATTTACCTGTATGTGTACATTCTAGCTGTATGGTACATTTAAGCATGTTACAATTTACCTGTATTGTACATTACCTGTATTGTGTTACCATACCTGTATTGTGTACAACTTACCATGATATTGTGTACATTTACCTTATGAGTCATCCTGTTGTGTCTTAGCTGATTCATTTAACCTGTATTGTACAATTTGTTGCTACATATTACCTGTATGTGTACATTTACCTGTATTGTGTACATTTAGCTGTTATTGTGTACATTTACTTATTGTGTAGATTACCTCGTATTGGTGACATTTACCAGTGTATTGTGTACTTACCGATTTTACTTACTGTATTAGTGTACATTTACCTGTATTGTGTACCATTTAGCTGTATGTGTAACATTTACTGTATGTGTCTACATTTACCATTCCTGTATTGTGTACAGTTACCTGTATGTTGTACATTTACTTATGTGACACTTGTATTGTGTACATTTACCTGTATTGTTACATTTACCTGTATTGGTGTACAGTTACCTGATGTGCTTATTATGTGTACATTTACCTGTAGTGTTACATTTAGCCTGTATTTGCTACATTTAGCTGTATTGTGTACATTTAGCTGTATTGTGTACATTTACCTGTATTGCGGACATTTACCTACATTTTCTTGTTTTCTAGTGACCAGCTGACAGAATCTATAGCAGATTATATAAAGGTAATATGTTATTGTATTTCATGGACACTGGAACTAATAGACATTACAGTAAATGTTTATTGAAATTTGACATACAGGAAAACATGTTTGTATTGAATAGGGACAAACAATTTTGATTTGATATAAGCATAATTTGTTATATTCAATTTAATAGATCATTCATGTCCAGTTCCATTTATCTATTCAATATCGTCATCATCGCATTGTTGACAATTAATGTTCATACGATATCGAGTTAACATCCCCCCCCCCTTGTCAACATCGTCAATATTGCGATGTTGACACGATATCAAGTTTACGTCATCTACATCATTATTATTTCTTCCATGTCCACATTGTTGACATCGCAATGTCGATGGTGTTGACAAGAGATCGAGTTTACATTGATCGTTATTAGTTCGTCCATGTCCATATTGTCGACATCGCAATGCTGTACAATATCAAATCAACATCATGTCAACATTATGTACAAGTATCTCTCATCATGTTTACATCATTCACATCGTCGACATCGCAGTGCTGCAAGTATTAGGTGCGGCCCCAGGTTCGAACATGTGTACAGTTTGTTCTGTTTCACTTCAAGTCGGCATCACCCAATGTCGTGCTTAGCATGTAGACGATAAAAATCCTGACATCGTGTTCATTTTCAGTATAACCATCATTTATACCCTCACCTGGTTTACACTTGTCGCATTGCAATGTAGTACGATATGGAATCCAGATATCAATAATTAACAGGTAAGAGGAATTTACAAAGTTGACACAATGTCAATTAGACATCATTATCCAGTAAACATTTGCCGAATGGTCGACCTATGTGAATGATTGGTAAAAAAGGTATACAAAAGGTACACAATGCTGGTCACCGATGTCGATTTCGATATTGTTAATCATTGCGAAACGTGAACGATGCAGCAAGATAAGAGGCTACCATTCAATGTTTGGACACGATGTTGATTCGACATCGTTACAACATTGGATGTTGATCGATGTAAGGATATGATGTGAATGATATTATTATCAACAAGAGTACATGGTGACATAGCTGCAAAATTGTAGCTCTCCGGAATAAATTATGTTGACAGACCGGCAGCTGCAGACCGGTCTGTCAACATAATTTTTTCCGGAGAGCTACAATTTTGCAGCTAATTGTGACGATGTGAACAATGTTAACGTAGTAAGACAAACATGATGTCAACACAATGTCGATTCTATATCATCCAACATAATGTAAACACAAAAAGCGGCACACAATGTCTGTTAAATCACAGGAGTTGGCAATTTTATCAATAAAGTAGAAGTATGTGATTGGTAAAAATACTACCACTGAGCTTCGCGAAAGTTTTGAAAAAATGGAATAAAAAGTGGATTTGAGGTGGAACTGTGGAGTATTTTAAGGTTCTTATGTACGGTTCGTTATCACCCAATATTATCACACAGGCCTGGTCTACGGAAATGTGATTTCGTGTGTTTCGGAGTGCCAGCTCCGAATTTAGGTACCCAGAGAGACTGAAATCCCGGTTGCGCGCACATGGAGTGCGCCATGTGCGGACTTCTCGCGCTCGACCTATCGATTCACACGCAACGAAGATAGGAGTTCCGCGAGTTAGTAGAGCGTCTCTACAGTGCACTCACTCCTTCACGAGCAAAAGCTCATGTGACGAGCAAGAGTGAGCTCTATCTATAAATGATGTAAGTGCTCAGCAGAGGTGCGGAAATAGGCTAAGTCTAAGAGAGGAGTATCACACATGTAAACTTGATATATTCGAGCGTTAGCGTATAAGAACACTATTCTAGTATACAAGCGAAAATTAAATACTCGGTGATATCAATAATTTATAACTATATATTAAATGAACCAAACACTACCCCTAAGGGTCACGAAATTTACACATATATATATCACTGACACTAAAACGCGTGCGCGCGCCGTTAACTTCTCTCATGCTTCATATATTCTCCGAATGCGAGAGCACTAATCTGCGGTTTATCAATAAGTGCATTCGAAAATTCAGACAGTATCTCTATTAGTTTTACACTGAGATGCAGAACATGACTACATCAAGCAGTGAAGTTCTCAAAGTATAGAATGTGTTGTTTATTTACAGAACTGATGTTTAGGTCTAATCATATATCTGAACATGCTTGAAGTGTACTGGGTTAAGCTAAAGTTGGCACGGCTCTGCCTTGAGGGTCCGTGTCTAAATACCCCTATCATTAAGGGGAAGCAAATTATTCCGTGAGCAGTGCTAAACCAAATTATAACAATATCTTTGAGTTAACGAGGCTTGCATGCTCTAACACTAGTACTATTTTCATCAATGGATCTAGTATATAACGGACTTTCTCCACACTCAGGTCATCGAGTATCGAAGATATTGATCAAGAAGAAGCAAAGACTTCTTCAATGAAGAAGGAGATACCTCCTTCCGTTGATCTATTGGGAGCGAGTTGGTGCCGCTGCGCTAGGCCTCGCAGCAAGTGGTGGCATTTGTTTTGGCTGATCTGTCTGGCAACATGCTCAAAGAAATCCAAAGACACCAAACCATGGACACAAGCGAGGCAAATCAGAGGTGTGTCAAGTATCGACCTGTAATTACAACAGCATTAAATAGTCTACAATCGCTCGTGCTATCACCAAGATGCGTGTCATACCAACATTTGAATAGAAGTGTGAGTATCAACTGGTACAGTTCACAAAAAAGAAGTTAATAGTAAATGTTGCAATGGCGTTGGACTTGTGGGGGTGGGTTACACAGTGTACTAAATGCATCTATATGAACATTAACACAGTATCATCGTGTGCCATCTACACCTGCTAGCATATATAACCTTTCCACTAAAAACTTGGCTTGTTTACAAAGTGTTAAGCCTTACCGTGAGAAGTTGTAAAGCCATCAGGGAGTCTGTGACAACTAGAAAAATTCTTACAAAATCTATATATTAGACTGTAGCTAACCTCCCTATCATCAAGAATGAAACTGTTTTGTTTTTTTTAAGTAATAAAATTTTTTTAGGTCCCCCCCCACCTGAGTAAACTCAGGTGACCTATTGCAAATTGGCGTTTCGCCGTCGTTGGTGTCGACCGTTAACATTGACATTTTTACCTTATTTTGTTCTTCTTCTTGATACTACCAGTGTTTTTTGTTTCCAATGTCTTTTCAAAAGTTGGTATGAAGCATCTTTGGGCAAGGGCACATAAATGATCTTCAGGTCTCTTGCAACCAACCCCTGGGGCCTGGGGCGGGCGGGGCAAAAAACTGCCAAGTCAAGGACCAATTTTTTAAAATCTTTTCTTTAAAAATATTTTCTTTTACACGCTACATTGCCTGAGAGAAACTAAATGCATATTGATTTAAGCAGGAAAGGGCTTCCTCGTCTAAGTATTCTATTCTACTAATACCCAAACGCCAAATTGTAATTTGGTGATTAGATGCCCTCCCCGCCCCTCGGTAGGCGGGGGTTTCTGACCCCTACCTCCCAGGGCGTGGGGACCAAACTGGTACATTAGTGATATTGCTAAAAACGAATTTGAAAAAAAAACAATCTTCCTTTTATATGCTATTGACAGTAAAATTAAAACCTAAGTACCTTAAATGGACAATTGATGGTTTGGTTGAATGAAGCAAGTGGGGGGTTTTCTCCTTCCGTATATATATTGCGTTAATTTTTTTTCTTTTTCGTGAACTGCTCTCGCCTAGGGGTAGGGTTGGTGGGGGGGGGGGGGTAGTTTTATTGGGGGGTAATTAGGTGGGGTGGGCAAAATGGTGTGCATTGAGATTTTGAAATAATGTTTGTTAATCAATTGAACAATATTGTTTTTTTTTAAGAAACGTCTTCTTTTCTTCTTTTTCTTGATATAAACTTACCTATATAGTTTATTTTTTCTCATCTTGTTCGGTATATTTATTTTTTCATGAGGTTGTCGGGACCCTCTGTTGTCATTTCAGCCTGATACCTGGCAGCCGATCGCGTCAGTCTCAAGGTCCACCAACTTAGCCTACCGACAGTATTCACCTTCATACCTGAACGTAAACTTGGGTTGGTAAAAGCT
>CAJDSM010002048.1:1238-13234 GCA_903981925.1 Ostrea lurida
CCAAGGGGCCTCCAACCTTTTGTCTATGCTCCTTTCGTTGACTCTTTAGAGATAAGATTGTTGTGTCAGCCTTTATCAGGACCCATGCGATGCATCATTTGGAACTTTCAGGTGAGCTTAATTGCCTTCAAGTATCAAACTTGATAATTAACAATATATTTATTAGTTATTTGTTCACAAAATTATCAAACTTGATCGATTGTTTAATATTTTTTACTATTCTCGCCTACGTACTCTCAGTACTTTGATGGATTTTCTTATTGACTGCTAGCTTAGAACTATGGGCTTAATGACTGCAGGTTAGTGACTGCTAGCTTCACCCTGGTATCATATTTCGTACAAAATAATAGGAAATGTTTCTCATACTCGACTTTACTCAAGCAGAATTTACAAAATCTCTCATATCGTGGAATTGGAGGTTTACAGTATCTCCCAACTTCAATATTGAGGGGGTGTGCACTTCGTTCTGTAAGGTTTTGGTTATGCAAATTTCAAATATTCTTGTATTTCAAAATTATAATTGTATACTTGACTATGAAATACAAGTTTTCCACAATTTTTTGCTTCAGATTTACTAGGCAAATTATTTTCATAATAGTTTCTTATGAAAAGTTCAACAATTTTGCAGTAGAACATATGCTTGTGTGTGAAAATCGATCTATGGATTTAGGTCTTTTGGGGAAAGTTCATTCAGAAACGTCATATTGTAAAAACAAGCACGCAATCATTCGGTTTGATTTATGTTTACATTTTAATTATTATTATCGAAAAATACATGATGAAAGGTTTTTAGGGGGGTGGGGTGGTAAAATTTGTTGTCTTTATAATGTACTGTATCAGTGATGCGTGGTAAATACTGCATACATTCAATATTTTTTCAGTCACACATAGATACACCTGTACTGTTGGGCATGAATACGATGATTACATTTCGTTTGTGACTCGCAATTTTGATTAACTGATTAATCAATCCAATTAATTTTGACATTAACGCATGACATCTAAAAAAAAAGTATTGATCATGCTATAATTAGCAGTTTATAAGTGTAAGTTATACTATCATCTAATGACTGTATAGGCTAACACGGTATTACGGGCGATAGTCTATTGGCGTATAACAGAGGGACCTCCTTTGGATGTCACGTGGTCATGGAATTCATTCGTTACGAGTAGATTTATGTCAGTTAAACCTCTATACGTGAAATATTTATACACGCGGAAGTATAGGTATCATTTCATAATTAAAGACTAAATTAAGATACAAAAGGTGTGTTAATTTTATCAATCTTTTTATTGTTTGATTGTCATGAACCTGGGCGTATATCTTCTGGTCTGGCTTTATCATGTCTGTATTACACTGCATCAAAATTCAACGAATGACTGTCATTTTCTATCAGTGGCTGTGTATGAATTTGCTTTTATTGGAATTTGATATTAAAACCAATAAACGATCATGTGTCAAACAATTGACCTTGTTTTAAATAATTTTAAACAAATCAGTACTTGAAGATTTCTATGCTTTATGCATCGCTTATTTAGAAATCAATTTAACAAGTCACAATCGACTATAGTAAGCTAAAGTAAGCTTTAATACACGTACCTGCTGCAGGTGTGTAATTTGTACGTTTTTATGGTTAAAAACTGAAAAATCCAACCTTTCCGTAACAAAAAACAATTTATTTATCCACACTGAAATGAAATTAAATGGAATGATAAAATAATAAATAACAATGAGAGCAGACTGGATATAGAGGAGACTTCCTGATTGAAAGAACGCACAAAGAGAGATAGACACACGTGTTTACTTCTGGTGAGATAGACACGCACGTGTCTACTTCTTCTGTGGAATAGACACACATGTCTAGTATTGTCTACTTCTTTTGTGATAACCACGATTGGAAAAGTCTTATGAATGTATCAAGTTCGTATCGAAGTTTTTGATTTCTGTTCATCCTTCGTCGAGGTTGAACGGGTGCCCTGAAATCATCGTCCTTATTATCTGATGTATCATCGTCGATGTTAAAGAGCACTACAGGTTTAATTTTATAATCTTTTTCTTTTGATGAATTGTCTTTGTTGTCATCCGATATCTCTTTAGACGAAGGTGTATCATCTGCGAAATTTTGCTCCTTCGAAGATGTTTCAGCGACCTGTTTTTCCTGAGATTGTGTGTCCTCTGTTTCGTATTTCACCTCTTTCGAATCTGCATCATCTTTTAACCCTAATAAATCCAGCGTCAGTGGCAATTCATTGGAACCGGTGTCATCGGCGTCGGCATCTTGACTGTTGTTCTCTCCGACTGCATCTAAACTTTGACTTGTGTTATCGTCTGTTGTATCAGCATCGTGACTCGTGTTGTCGTCTGGTTCAGCACTTGCATTATCGTCTGCGTCTTGGCTAACATCATCATATGTTGAATAAATATCTGTGTCCTGGCTTTTATTATCGTCTGTTTCATCAATGTCATGACTTGTGTTGTTATCAGGCTCAGCATCAGCGTCTTGACTTGCATTGTCGCCTGCAGATTCGTTATCAGTGTCCTGACTTACATTATCGTCAACGTCTACTTCCTGACTCGTTTTTTCGTCGGCTGAATCAGCATCGACCTCCTGACTTGTGTTGTCCTCTGGTTCTGCATCAGTTTCTTGACTTCCATTATCGTCAGCTGATTTAGCATCAGCATCCAAACTGGTATCATCGTCTGTTTGTTTGGAATCGCCCCCCTGACTTGTGTTGTCGTCTGGTTCGGATCGGGTTCGGTGACACTTGTCGTTGTCTCTTGGTTCGACTCGCGTCTTGGCTTGTGTTGTCGTCTGGTTCGGACTCAGCGTCTTACTTGTGTTATCGTCTGGTTCGAGCTCGGCGTCTTGGCTTGTTGTTGTCGTTTGGTTCGGACTCGGCGTCTTGACTTGTTTTCGTCTGTTCGGACTTCGGCGTCTTGGCTGTGTGTTGTCGTCTTGATTCGGACTCTGGCGCTGCTTGACTTGGCTCTATCGTCTGATTCGGACTCGGCATCTTGACTTGTGTTATCGTTTGTTCGGACTCGGCGTCCTGACTTGTGTTGTCGTCTGGTTCGACTCAGCGTCTTGGCTTGTTTGTCGTCTGGTTCGGACTCAACGTCTTGGCTTGTATTATCATTGCCTGACGTGTGTTTATCACTTGGTTCCGAATCAGTTTCTTGACTTTTGTAGTCGTCGGTCTCAGGCTCAGTTTCTGTTGATACATCCTCGCTTTCTCTCGTGTCCTTTTCTTCTTTTGAAGATTCTGTTTTCTCCGAACTCGTTTCCTCAATACTGTCATCGAATTCGTCATACGATGCCGAATTTACATCTTTCTCAGCACTATATTCTGCGGATGAAACTTCATTTGAATAATCTTTTCCATCATCATCACTATTATCGTAGTCTACGTCGCCTGAAAAATTGTCCTCATCATTCGAAGATTCCTTGTTGTCTTTTTCAGATGACTTGTCCTGATTCTCGGATGACTTTTCCTGATTTTCAGATGAAGATTTCTCTCCATTTTCGGATGACGACTTTTCTTGATCTTGGGATGACGACTGATCCTCATTTTCGGATGACTGTTCCTCTTTCGTTTCATCGTTACTAGTATTATCATCATCTGCTTTACTGTCCTCATTCTCATATGAGTAATAATCATCGTAATTTTCCGATGATGTGATTTCTGATCCCTTATCTCCGTCGCTGTTTTTCTCGTTTGAATCATTGTTATCTTGTGAAGCAGTTGTGTCATCTCCCGAATTGTCCCAATCATCATTCGTTGAAGTCGATGTCTCATCAACATCGGATATATTCTTGTCATCTGACGTTTCATTTTCATCTGATTCATCATTCGCAGAATTGTCTGAGAACTTATAAGCGGTACCACCATACGATTCCTTTGAATTATCATTTTCATCGTCTTTTTCGTTTGATTCATCATTTGCAGAATTATCTGAGAACGTATAAGAGGTACCACCATGCGATTCCTTTGAATTGTCATCTTCATCGTCTTTTTCGTTTGATTGAGCGTCTTGTACCTCTCGACTCATCACTTGATTGATCTTGTTGATTTTTTTGGAATAATCATCATCCTCATTACTATCTCCATTATCGTCGTCATCATCATTATCATCATAGCTATTTTTTAATCCCATTAATAAAAATTTTATCAAATCATCGTCGTTGAAAAATTTGACGAGAGAATTAGCCTTTTGACGTCTGTCTGCAAATTCTGACATCTGAATGACGTCATTTGTGTTGGGATTGACCACAACTTTGCGTCCGGTGTTGACAGGAGCCGCTTTCTGATGAAAGAATCTTTTCTTCAGAAACTCTCCATTTGTTCCCGCCACTTTTCCTGTGATTCTCTCTTTGTAGATATCGTCGTTATCGTCTAGATCATCCCAGTCATCATGAATTCCGCTTTTGTCATCGTCATCATCTTCGCTGTCTTTCTGTGGGATGGTTTTTGAAAACTGAAATCCGAGAGGCAAAGGAAGAACAGGCAGTCCTGTTTTCGGGGCGGTCGGCTTCTTTCTTAAGGTTTTACCTTTGCCTGACGCGGTTATGTCGACTCCCAGGGCGGCAGCGTTCGGCAGAACTGTTTTTGGTTTCCACACAGGTCGCTGCTGGACTTGCTGTCGTCGTCTGTTGTAGACAGGCTTCCATTGGCGACTTTTTTGGAACTGACGAATCAAGGGGGCTATAACTGTTGGCGATATCGTGCGCCGAAGGGTATACCTGGCGGTCTTGGAATTCGGTTTTCTTTTAATTAGTTTGTTCTGGACTGAATACTGAGGTGCTTTTGGGACTACTTTGGACGGTTTTGAAATTCTGGCCCCTAATGAAGCCTTGCTCAAAGCTGACATGAGTTGGTTCCATTTCACTTTCTGGTCCACCTGCCTTCCGGCCGGAAGTCCTACAAAAAGCCAAAGCAATGCTTGTAAACGAGCAGGGTTTTAGCGAATGTACACCTAACAGAGTTTAAATGAAAGATTCAAAATTGTATAAAAATCAAATCTGGAACTTTTTTTCACTGTATACATAATTTATTATACTATACTCTTATACAAGTAGAATATCTATAACAAGCTATTACATGATTGTGTACATTTTCTGAGAGAGAGAGAGAGAGAGAGAGAGAAGAAGAGAAGAAGAGAGAGAGAGAGAGAGAGAGAGAGAGAGAGAGAGAGAGAGAGAAGAGAGAGAGAGAGAAGAGAGAGAGAGAGAGATGAGTGATAAAGGAGAGAGTTGCATTTAGTAAACTCTGGAAGTGTATGAGTGATTAGCAGTCTAATTACTTGTAATTAGCATAAGTAAAGTCAAATTCATTGTATTTTGACACAAAAGCATTATCGATAATCACTTGTGGTTTATTTTAAGATTCCGTAAAATTATGAAGTAAGACAAGACAAGTAGGACTCTATGATGAATTAGGCAGTGAATGGGTGTGATGTATATTAAAATAACTAAATCAAAATTCATCTCAGCTGAGGATATCAAAACTTACTATTTATCGATTCAGAAATAGTAGCGTGGTTTTGTATTGATTGATTACACAACAGATCGATACGTATATCTTTTATATTGTTTTTTTTTTTTTTTTTTTTTTTTTTTTTCATAGAAAAAAAATGACGGATGTCTTTATATATCATCAAATAATAATTGGATTTTGTGTGGTCAAATACCTATTTCTTTTCATTCGATTTTTAAAAAAGCTATCGATACAAGAAAAAGCTTAATGTATTTTTTTTTAATTAAATATCAAATCATCGCGTATAACACTACACACACATGCACATGTATGGACAAATTTGGTCCAAAATAAAAAAAATTAATAAATAAAATAGATAGATAACAAAATTGAACGAACTAATCAAAATGTAATGAAACAGAATGAAAAATACAAGACCTAAGAAATGTATAAATTTAAAAATAATAATAATAAATAAATAAAATAAATGAATGAATAAAAAAAGACAGAAAAAAGGGATAAGACATTTAAAAAACAAATTGATATAATTTAAGCAATTTCACCAAAAGGTCTGGAAATGACGCATTAATAGATGAATATCATATAAAGAACTGTCAAATAAACGAAAATTTGAATTGTTAATAAAATTTTATTAATTAGTTTCAATCATGAAATCATTTGTAAGGTCATGATCTCCAGAAAATGTCGCGAGGATTTTCCGACAGGGCTTTCGGTACTCGGCGCAACCTAGAACTAATCCAATGTCACGTGATGGAACCAAAATAATATTTACATACCATCTGAAGAGTTTTCAATCATCATAATTAGAAATTAAAATAATCCCAGCACTATCTCAAGTACTTAGAACTACATGTGCAGCTTAACACGCCCGATAGATGTGTTCGTGTATTTTGAATACCATAGATTTTGTTGAAAATTCGTCTAAAATCACGACAACAGTAAAATTGACTAGAACTACTCGAAAATCACAGTTTGTGTGTACTTTTAACACATTTGTAACATGCAAGCTATTCTATTGTATTATCAAAGACTGAAATTTAATAATCGATCACAATTTCCATGAATTCATTATCGACAAAAATTTTTTTGATTATAAATGAGAAATGCGTATATCCTTCAATCATGTTCCTACATGGCATTTTTTTTTAAATTACAATACATGTACTACACGCATACATCTATGGCATCTTCACTTTTTTTTAAGAGTCAGAATTCGGGTTATAATTAGTTTTTATATAAGAACTATTTGATTAATTAACCTTTTTAACTAGAATCGGTGGTTGAGCAATAAATTATTTCTGTTATGGCGACCTTTTCCAGGGAATGAAATATGTCTGTTATCTCGCTGTGAATAATGAAATTACACCTGCATCTGAAGGAACTAGGGCCACTGTTGTTTTTATCAGACGCGTTCATTAGGCTTCTTTGAATGGATTTCTACTAGACATTCCAGTTTTACTATGCAAATTGACCCATTTTTCAAAGGAATTCATCTCAAGGTTGATGCATATGTGGCAATTTTCTCGACGGTATTAAAATATATCAGAGAGAGAGAGAGAGAGAGAGAGAGAGAGAGAGAGAGAGAGACAGAGAGAGAGACAGAGAGACAGAGACACAGAGAGGTAAGAATTTTGAAAAATCTTTGTCCTAAACTGAGAATCTACTCTGATAAGGCTCCCAGTCATACTGTGTGAGGAATATACACAGCATCAAAGCAACGCACACACACGCACACTTTGCATGCACACACTGCACATGGGGGTGGGGATGGGAGTGGGGGGGTGGTGTTAGAACTATGTGACTGTGTTAAGTTTACTATAAGTAATTATCAGGAGTCAGTACTGATTAGAGGTACTAACAGTTATCTATGAAAAATCTACTTTTCAGACGTGCAATTAAGATCTATACTTATAAAATCCCTGATGACTTGTAACCTGTATCAAAAGTATCATTGAAAAGAAGTGCGAATTCAGCAGTTGAATTCCATTCAAAAAATCAATCTGGATTTAAACAATGGCATTTTCACCACAGCAACAAAATAGTAATAGCATATCTACATCAGGAAAATTACAGACATCAATTTCCCGTTCTTGGGGATGTACAATTTATTTATTGCATCCAGGTCGACATATCAATGCAGTGAGATAGACTATCTAACACCATTTAAAGGATATTAACCTTTATTTAATGTGAACGTTAATTTCAAGGACACCTGATGATATAAACAACCAAAATGAAAAAAAAAAATTAAAGTAAAAATAATAATGATAATAAAAAATAATAAATATGGATAATTGAGAAATCATAAGAATATTCCATACGGCAAATTGTGATCGTTTTATACCTACATTAAAAATTTTAAGCATTCCAATATTGAACAACAGTTGAACAGTGACCTATCAGTGCTTGCCGGGCAATATCAGAATACAGAAGTTTAACGTTGACCGATTAGTTCTACATGTATATTGACCAGAAACAACTGGGTTCCAGGACGATTAAACAAATATATTTTGTGTACATGATTTTCCCCACGAGATGCAGCCAGGACCTTTCTGGATATCACCGGAAACATTCCTTTATCCGAATGCCACAACACTGCATGATACTAAGTAGTCCGAAAATGTCGAAATATGTAATATCCTTGAAGTAATCAATCACTCAATAGCACAATGCAAATAAAAAAAAACCCCTGCAACACAACAATAGAGCAAAAAAATGCGAGCCATAATTACCTTCTATGGAGGAACATTGACCAAGCACCACCAGCGTAACAACGGCAAATACGGCAATCATTGCGAACACGCTGAAACGTTAGAAAGGAATATTACGTTTCCGTACTACAAAACATTTGCAAAAACCGAAAATACTGAATTTATAAAATAACATAAAGTCTGGAAGATATCACATAGCATCATATAAAATGTTATGTTTGCGCGTGTTTGCTGTGCAGAAACTGCATGTGAATGGGTCGAGAAAAAAAACGAAACTTACAAACGCTCATTCGCCNTGTGCAGAAACTGCACGTGAATGGGTCGAGAGAAAAAACGAAACTTACAAACGCTCATTCGCCGTTGTCTTCAATATGTTTGACAATAACACGCGAACTCCACAGTTATAACACCCATCTTTGAATTTTAATTAACGTTTGGAGGCGCTGATGGGAGAATTAACAGCAAATCGTTCAACCATGAACCATGCTGGTTAGTGACATTTTAATAATGCTCTGAATGATTACGACAAATTAACTCATGAATTTAAGACAATCGGCATATTGAATTAGCATCTATTTCCTAGATATTGTGAGCTGACACATTACATATCACAATTACACGTCCGTTAATTAGTATTCCACGTGCATCCCCGTGATTGTAAGGCTGTCAATACAAACTTCAAACAATCGTTGACGTTCACATTCTCGGTATGTAGAAATTAAACGATTAAGAATATATTTGGTGAACATACGTCTTGATAGCAATCCATCAGCAGATCGTGTATGAAGTGAACTGAACACGACTTTCTGGTCGAAGTTTGGTATTTATGCAAAATTGTATATAATATTGCACAAATGATGCAGTTGATAATTCGTCATATAAATATTAATATAAAATTCCTTTGTTTAAAGAACAAAAATAGGCATAGAAATAATTCAGATAAGAGTTTCACCTTTACTTAACAGAATAGGTCGGGGTTAATTCACCTCAGTTTGGCAGGTGCGTGAATATCATTTCGACACGTCCTAAAGGGAGAACTACTTTTGGGGTATGTCTTTGCAGATTTTTAACAAGAGTTCCAAGAAAAACATGATTTTTATTATTTTTGTGGGCGACTACACAAACCCAACAAGTTGACATGGAACTAGAAAACTGAATAGCAGAAAGAAAAGGATATTTGTTGCCCGACATTGAACACCAAGATGCTTGTTTACAGGAACCCCCCCCCCCTTTTTTTTTTTTGGTCCATGCGTAATCATCCGTAGACTATTGAAAATTATTTAAAGTTAATAACAAGATGGTTAAATACATAATAAAGCTATTACTAAAAAAATAATATTCCCTAGATATTTGTGAAAACAAACTATACTATTACACGCGACACTAAAAACTACTCACATTTCAGATTTTTAAATTGTTTGTTCCCAACAAATAGTAAATGGACCTCTATTAGTCTGGAAACATTCAAACAACTTTCGCTAAATAATATACTTTTAAAAAACACACACACACACACACCATGCATGTGTATAGCCTCTCCTAACTCTACATCGAATTTCTCTGGGGAAACGCTATTGGTGTAAAGTCCACATCAAATTAAGACACAGTTGTATACTTAATCACGATTTAATTGGCTTCTCCCAAATGTTTATGTGGTCAAACTGAAAATGCCTATCAGTTCTGTTTTGCATGTAAAACCTTGAATACCCAATATCAGTGACACTAATCTTTTATTTTTGTGAAATAAATATCTTTTTTCGGGAGAGGGGTGTTGATTGTAGGCCTATATTGTCTTGACGTCCCGCTCGAAAATCGAGGTCACCAATGCCGGTGAGGGGAAGCAAAATTTAGGCCTATGCGCTTACGGCATTTGAGCAGGGAGGGATCTAATATCGTGCCACACAATCATGGGTCATGTTATACGAAAACCCATTGAGCTCATTTAGGTAGTTGAAAAAGATTTATTTTCGCGAATAAACGCGTAAGTTTCGCGGAACTTACGCGTTTATTCCCGAAATATTTTTAAAAAGCGTTTATAATTCGCGAAAGTTTCGTGTTTATTCGTGAAACTTGTGTGCGTTTATTCTAGAAACTTATGCGATCTTTCGCACATACAGTACATGTATAAGTTTTTATCATGTTTTAGTCCAATAAATAGACTACATCAAGTAGTATTGAGTACGGAATATTCCATGAGGTTGGCCGAGTGTTAGTATGAGTACGGAATATCCGAGGGTTGCGAGGTTACGTATTGAGAGGTACGATATCCGAGCTGCCGAGTTGTTGAGTATGAGTACGATATTCCAGGTTGGTCGAATGTTATATAGTACGCGATAATTCCGAGGTTGGCCGGTATCTTGTAAGTACGATATTCCGAGTTTGCCGAGTTAGTATGAGGTAACGATATTCCGAGGTGGCCGAGAATTTAGTATGAGAGCTACGGATATTCAGAGGTTGGACGAGTGTTATATGAGGTCGATATTCCGAGGTTGCCGAGTGTTAGTATGAGCGTACGGATATTCCGAGTTGGCGAGTGTTAGTATGAGGTACGATATTCCGAGGTCTGCCGAATTTAGTCAATGTAGGTTACGATCTTCCGAGTGTTGCCGAGTTGTTAGTAATGAGTACGGATATTCGGTTGGCCGAGTGTTCGAGAGGTCGGATATCTCAGGTTGGCCGAGTGTTATATGAGTAAAGTATTACGAAGTTGGCTGAGTGAGTTACTAGTATACGTACAGCACAATAATCTGTGATGTAAAAATTTATGAGGCGCCACTCGATGACTGATTTAGTTTTTTTTTTTTTTATCTTTTGTCACGCGTTTAAAGTATCTTCGTATTATAAGTGGTGATAAACCGTTTTCCTTGATTTTATTGTCATTTATTTCCAAAATATCCCTGTGTACTGTGCATATAGAATCATTTTCTGTTTATTAGTGGGTTGTTTTTTGTTTTTTTTATTTTTTTTATTTTTTTAGTTTTTAGTTTTTAGTTTTGTTCATTTATTTGTTATGTCCGTTTGTTATGTACCAGATCTCTGTATATTTGTTTCGTTTTGATTGAGCATTTAATTAATGTCATTTATTTTAAAAGTTTTTATGTTTATCAAATTATATCAGGTGTTTATTTTCTCTTATATGTGTAGGGATTTTTTTGTTGTTGATTTGTTTTGATTTGTTCTGCTATCCCCTTTCCACCGCCCATAACTGTCCCATTATTAGGGCGGTACATGTAGCATCGAGCTCACATTTCACAGTATATAGAAAGCGCGGGAATCGCTAATGGGTATTTTGCTCTGCGGTAGCACATACATTTACACACACATGTATGTTTACAAACTACCACACGCTTTTACGTAGCCCCGCCCCACACCCTCACGCCCCCTAATGGAGTGAAATAAATTGAAAATTTAACGATCAAATTTTTTATACAGATCTCTGTGCCCTATTCTCATTTAGAAGTAATAAATCACGATTGAGTTATTTATGTATGTCTAGCCTAAGGAGGATTAAGTACATATGTACCAGGCACAATTACATGTATAGAAATGGTAGACTCTGTAATCATTTAATTTTATTTCACGTGATCTTTAGAAATAAGAAATGAATCTTATATTTTTCGGGTGATGCAGGTATCACGAATTTTAGACGGTAAAACTCATCAATGCGCGAAGCGCATTGATGAAAAGTTTTTACCGTCTAAAATCTCGTGATAACCTGCATATCCCCGAAAAATATAAGATTTATTTCTTATCATTAATTTCATATTACAACAAAAAACAATGTCCATT